>JAAXYV010000664.1:0-11416 GCA_036851875.1 Novacerus sp. FZ-2019
AAAATTTAAACACCATGCAGTCATGCTATGCCATGTCAAGACGAGACAAGACAAGTCAAGTCACTCACACTGACAATAATACTAAAATGACGTCTTCCTATTGTTATCTTGTTACGTGATGTACCATTGCTATGCTGTAAACCCACCCAGTCCATATGCCATCATTTAAACCTTTACTTACATACATGCAATGCATTACAAAGGATAAATTGAAAATGCAAATGTAAATATTGCTCATACGACGAGTACCTAAATATTCTCCGAACAACAGAGTCTACCAGGTAGAACTGAGAACTGGACGAGAAGTGAATAACAGCTAGTACGGCACTGCACATTATCTATGTTGCATAGCATAGCATTGCATTATATATTATGTATACACTCGACTACTAAACAGGATTACACACTTGTTTATGTTTCATTTTACCATGTGTCTGCAAAGGCACACTGTGTGGTATGTAAAGAATATAAATTCCATGTTGCATGTAATCTCAATCTATGACAGTTTAGGACAGAACATATTTAATATATACCAGACCAAAACAACAACCTCAGACATACTGGGTGCACCTTAGTTTATTTAATTTAATTCGATCCAGTCGCCATACTATTCTCATCCTGTCTCCGCATTCATAGTGCAATGTAACTTTTAATATGCATGAATAAATAAATATCTGATTGTGACCTGTAGTGTAGAGTAGTTAAGTTAGGTTCTTGAAATAGCTAATGATTAAATACAATAGAGAGCATGAAGAAGAGAATGTAAAGGAGATGTATTGCATTGCATTACATTACATTGTATTGTATTACATTACAGTATATTTCATTACATTACCTACAATATATTACATCGATGATGAATAGTGATTAAATGGCAACTGCACTCGGTTAGTATATATATATAAATACGGAGTTGAACAGTAATGAACTGAATTGAACTGATGATGAGATGAAGGTAGGCGGTGGGTTCCTATCACTGCTGCTGTGTTTTACTTACAAGTAAATATGGACCTTCTTAACAATTACATTACAACCAAAACGAGCCCTTTGTTCTTGTGTGGCATGGTCTTAACTCAACTTAACTATTGTTTTATGAGTTCCTACAGCTTTCAACCATGTAATCCGTTTACTTCACTGAATGCTTCAAAGACGATGACCTTAATCTTTATTCTTCTCTTGATTGTTTCAATTCTATCATCAACTGAGTTTAATTACATACGCATTATAAGTGTTTTCTACCAGTAAGTTTTAAATCATTTGATTGCTGTTTTTAATCAAACACCAAGATATTCTGAAACTTTAATGTAATGTTGGGTGAAAATTTAAGTCAAAATTTAAATATCCCTATCGGCACTTTACTGCCAAAGAAAGAGCAATAGTAAGCAAAAGAAAATTGTGTCTATATCGGGCAGTTATGAAATAGGTGTGTCTACTAGTGTAACAAAGTTACATGAATGATGATGATTATGGTTTGCTGTTGTATTTTATTTTTGAAATGGCTATGAGGTGAACTAAACTAAAGTCATATATAGATAGTGGGCTGGTAGGTAGGTTGGTCTGGTATACTATTTCTTGTATGAGGTTTTTGTTTCATTTTCTCCGTTAGAAATAAGAGCACATGTGTGTGTGTGCAGCACTAATGCCAATGTCCCCGTTCAAAAATATATTAGTGCAAAGGCAAATAACAGCTTGAAATCCCAGATTCATCTGTCATTTATTGCAAACCCAAAGCTCGAAGATGGCATTTTTATTAGTGGTTTGGACTGGTTGGCTGTTGGGAGTTGAAGATTTATAGAATGCATAACTTATCCGAAGGGATAGTTATGCCAAGATTTGCAACATAACGATAAATAAGAAAACTTTGTCATGTCTACTGCATGCCCTGTGTTCTATACAGTTTCACAACTAACCATAACAATATGTACGTACATGTGTATACCGTACTTACCTATCAAAATATTAGACGATGCTTTATCCTATACACTATATTACTTCTCTTTTATATGTTTCTAAATGTAGTGATTTGTGCATTTTTCCAATATAGAAACGTGAGATATATATGGTAATAAATATGGTTCTGCAAATTCTATGTCCTTGGAATAGTCCAAACAACACCAATTATTAACTTTTTCTGTAGGGCAGTCATAACTTGAATGTTTTAATTCTTACATTTTATTTCTTACTAAGCAGTACAAAACGCTTAGAGATTTAATCATGTTTTATCAAATTATCCCAAGTTATTGTTAGTTTGCATCGGCGTTAGACGAATTATTTCAGTTTCTTCAATTCCATTTAATTTAGTAAATTCCACAGAAATTACCAATGTCAAATGCACATTGTATTTTATTAGTTGCAAAACGAAATCAACTACTTTAGAAAGATAGCATAATTAAAATATAAATAAAAATTTCAAACGGAGTTGAAAAGGCTCAAACGAAATATAACATTTTGACTAATTTTTGTTTTCAACTGAAACAAAAACCTTCAAGATCAAAAGCCGTAGCAAGTGAAATACAAACTGAATTAACACAATACATTCTGTCTCATTTACATTGTGCGTTATCGGAACGAAAGAACACTAACGCACAAAGTATAATATCCTCTTTACCACGCAGTTATCATTAATACATTAGGTATATTATTGTCTACACAACACAAAGCAATAAGTAACGCAATAATACATCCCATCACCATTAAGATACTTGAACAAACTAAGTACACTAAACACTTAGATGTTAGAAGCAATGGCAAAGCAGAGCAAAACAAAGTACAACGCAGTAAAAACTTATAATCTCCTGAGATACATTCGAATTATAATATGCGTCCGCCTTGCCTGTGTACTTTAGCTGGTCTGGTCATACCTACTATTTATTTAAGTCAGTCAGTAGGTATATTGAATTGCCTTAGCCTTAACTTACGTTGTATGTATATAGGTAGACAGACTCACTCAGCTCAGCTCAGCTCACCTGTGAGCTGACGATGGGCATTGACCTACTTCTGCTCAGCTTAGCAAAGAGAAAAAGTTAATGACTCGTATTCGTCTTCTTCTTCTTCATCTTCATCATCTTCTTACTGTGGACATTTCGTCTTCTTTCTTTCAATTCAGCTTCTTCTGTTTGATGCCTACTCTACTCACTCACCGGGTTGATTTGCGCCAAATATTATACCATACTATTCCATTCAATGCCATCTTATATGCCTATCTACCTAAAGAAATACAAATCTTGACCACTCAGGAAATTAACCTGTCCATCTCATCTCACTCACATACAATCAGTTATTGCTCGCTGCATGCAATGTAATATAGTTCAATACAAGGTATATATATTATATACTACGTCTTAGTAATCTTATGCAGAAGTTTAGACACATCAAAAACATATGAAATGAATCCCTTCCATTCCCTTATCTATTTTATCCATCTAATACCACACTCCTGCATCTCTTCCTGCTTATTGCTTACACCGAAGCCTCTACAAGGAGGCAGCGTGAGATGTGTCTTAAGTCATCTTCATGTATTCAATTCATCCATTTATCCAAAGGAAGGCGTGAAATTGCCATAGGCTTCAGGTTGTATACTTACTTCACTTCTCTGTAGTTGAATTCAATTCCACACCGTATCCAATCCAATTCAATCCAATAGCATACAATTTAACTATTTTTAAATACGGGGAGGACAAAAACCTTCTCTCTGCTTGGCATGCATCCTCTGTATTAATAACATGTAGGTCCCACTATACTGTGAAGTTGGCCTGAATGATTGGAAGAATTTCTTGACGCCAGTAATAAAATTTTCTGCAAAAACAATTTTTCATCTCCATCTAAGCATTGCAAGTTTATATTGGTTTATTATACGAAGATAGCTAAAGAAATAATTATGCTTGTTCGAGATGCCAAATGAATTAAAGTCTTAGCGATAGATCAGTAGTATAAAAACTGTGACTATGTTGTTAATGGATTCCTTGTATAGGTTTTATTGAAGTAGTTTTGTATATATATATATTGGTGTGTATGTAATTTTTTTTTATATATGTTGTTCAGTTTAGGAGGTAGTGACTCCACTCCACTTAATACAGTACGATAATATATTTATCCGCGTATTAAGAGATAATCTGTATATGTATAAGAAATGCTTGATATATTGCATATCTAATATTTGCAAATAATAATAATAGTTATAATACAATAATAATATTAATAATAATATTACAATAATAATACAATAATAATTACACACATATTTAAGTGTAAGTACGCAGTTTAATAAGCAAGGGCTGTTTTGCAAGCACTTTTACAAGAAATTTATGGTGAGAAGACGTGTTGATGGGATTAAATGACGCATGGCCGTGGCTGATGATAATTTATCGTTGGTTGACTTGGTTTGCTTGAGTTGGTTCGTTGGTCCGTTTGTTGTGGGTTGATTTGAGGCGAACTCCGTGAATCTGAAAAAAATTATATACCAAGTGTTCAATCATATATCAAGTTGGCTTGAAAGAATGTTGATGTCTACAATATACGAGTGCAATATACAGTACAGTACAGTACAAAAATGAATCACGACGTCAGTGCGGCGAGTACTGTACTATATGTGTAATCAATCATTCGAAGCGCAGCGATTGATCTACCTGATTATAAACCAAGAATTTAATCATAAAACATAAAAACCACTACATGGAGGCGAGTCAACAAGAAGCATTTGTACTTGAACTAAAATGATTAAATTTTTATAGAACGTGGAGCATCCATGTAACGATATCATACAAGAAAATTTTATTAAACACTGATTCGATGACTCAACACCTGTGTATTTCTAGTGTGAAAGAAATTACGAATTACGATAATGAGCATTAAAATTGTCGCTTGAAACTCCTTCATTAATTCTGAACAAAGTCACTCGATTCTCACCCTAATCACTTTTCAGGTCGCCGCCGACGGCTGGGGTTATCACTGACAGATAATAATAAATGCATTCTGCGAAAATTACATTAACACTTGTGAAATTCTAATTTAGTTTACTATAGACTCCCTGCTGCTTCTACCTCCATGCCCTCACATTGAACCAGAAAATAAAATCTGAAATAGTTTTTCTCAAACAGTGAACTTGTCCATAACCTCATGCTGAAGCTCAATGAAAATCGCATAACACAATTCATCACAAGTAACTTAACAGTCAAGTCACCTCACCTCACAGTAGGTGTTTGCTTCTATTAAACGACTGAGTGTGATTATATATTAAGCAAGTCAGAGTTAATCTACAAGGTAAGATTATTACAAATTGAATTACATTATATCATTTTATTCCTTTCAGAGAACTTAGCATTTGATTCATACATAGTATACCTACTTCTATCACTGCCACAACCACAACCACCCGATTCATTGTAGAATCTAAATCACTACAAACACAGATATGCTCTCTTTCTACCTCATTGAAGTCTTGACTTTACTTTGATTACTTATATACATGACTTGACTATAATAATATAAAGAAAAGAATTCACTTACGATTCGGCAACGGAATTCGTCCAACAGAACAGCACAATACATCACATCACAAGTAGAGAGAGAGGGAGAGGGAGGGAGAGAAATGAAAAGAGATAAATTTATGTACGTTGATTACGAACAAGTACGATAGAGTACGACGAACAATCGAAACCATTACAATTATACACAGGCCGACATGTAGTGCACCCATAAATATTTTTATGATGTAGTATTTACTTTTGGAAGTCGAAAAGTCTATGTTTGTTGAATATTCCCAGGTTGGTAGATAGGGAGGTAAGTGTACATAGATATAGGGAATCAAATCATAATATATAATGCAAAGGTCATTTTCAGCACAGCACTTAAATTCCTTGTGTCATTCCCTCCCATCCCATTTTCTTTATTTCACTATTCTTGGTCTCGACCGACGTTATGTATGTATGTAAGTAAGTAACTAAGCAAAGTACACTTGTATAGAAGAGCTAAGCTTAAAGCACATAGGTAATAATAAACTAGGTACACTTTTACTTTCACAAACATCTCCGGCCACTCGGCTCACTTGACTTGACTTGACTTGACTTGCACTTATGTATTACTCAAACAATCCAATCAAATTCACTCCACTTACTTCACAACGTCCAAGTCTAGTCAACAAATCAAATTAATTCAAGTAGGTAGAGTATACAGTATACACATTACCATTATAGATGTGATGGGCACTGGGCAATGCAGTAGAAATAGTTCAGTTCAGTTCAGCATCAATCAACACAGACAACAAAACAAAGAGACACACTGACGATACCACATATCAGGCTGTCCGCATTGTTATTACAATAGTGTAGTGTAGAGTAGGAATAGCAGGAATTGGAATAATTGTACATTACGTAGTAGTAGTAGTAATAGTAATAGTAACAGAAGGTAGGTAGGTAGGTAGGTAGTTGTAGTGGTAATAGTAGAAGTACGTACTTACAAGCAAACATCTTACGTTACGTTGTTAGCATATAATACATGGAGCTATATAGAGCTTCACATTAAGATTTGGCACATTTCCATACGAATGACATAAAACCTTTCCAAGCTCATCGTCGTAACCCTAGCATTAAAAACAAAGCAGATTTTCCTAACATAGTTTATGTATAGTAATAACTATTGTATATTATGATCTGTGTATATATCAATAGTAAGTAAAGTAAAGTAAAGTAACTAGTCATTCACAAGTGGTGTATTGTAGTACGTACGTACGATATATGGAAAATTTTCCACGAAAGCACTAAGCACACAGAACAGAGCAGAACAGCTCCCATAACTCAACTCAAGTCAAAATAATATAATAAGAATACCTAGCAAACCAATCATCCTGGCTAACAATAATACCACCGCAAGAAGACAATAAAAGTCATCCAATTTATATTCCTTTCCATTCACTCCTCTCCACTCTCTTTTCACTGTGAGTAGGTAGTATGCTATTATAGCAAATACTTGTAAATTGTAATAGCAATAGCAATGATCCGTACTCTGTGTTCCTTTCATTTCATTTCAATTCAGAGTAGAGCGAGCATTTCATTTCATTTCATTTCTTACATCTGTATCATTTTATGTCGAACAGTGCTAATTGAACGCGATTTAAATTATTACCTAGCGAGTCTATACATTCACTTCACGAGTTGAATATTGACAAAACACGAGTCCTGCGAGGCGAGGCGAGGCGAGGTAAAGCAAGGCAAGGCAATTCCAGAGAAGATGTGATTTTTATAATTAGACTTTTGATGGCTGATTTTATTGCCTATATGTGTAGTATATACGGATTGGATACATATGAATCATTCGATAGCGTTTATTCCCAAGTGTAAAACATTGAGGATATCTCATCTCACTTTTTCTTGCTTTGAAACTTTTTTTTTATTAATGCTTTCACTTTCACATACTCCTTATAACTTTGACTTGGATTTTTTTTTTGCTTTTATTCTATAGGGCTTGCAGCGACTTCACGTCTCTAGTTATTAATATCTTCGTCAGAGTCTTTGCCAATATCGGCAATTTTCACTCCCCCGGCTTTTTTCATCCCGCTTGTTCTTAATTTCTGCTCCTCCCCTGTCTTTTGATTGACGATAAAGACATTGGTGTTAGCGGGATCAGATGTTTTTATTTCAACTCGATTCTTGTTCATATTTGGCATACCGGGTGTGCAATCAAAATGCGTTTCGATTGTTCCGTTATTATTTATAGTGGTCTTTACCTCAGTTTGGGTTTTGGGCTCACCCACCATTTTTATTTTTGCTCCTGCGGTCTCTAAATTTACGTTGATTTTACCCGAATTCTTTAGCCCGCTCGGGTCAGCCCTTCTTGCTGCTAGAGCAGCTCCCATAATTTTTCCCAGTGGAAGTAATAATTCCAGTTCCATATTTGTAGTAGATTTTACTGTCTGGGTTACAGTATTAGTGGTAACGAAAGGATCATTGGTAGAAGAAGTAAGTGTATTCCTTTTGTCCGCAGAAGTAATTTCAATCGTAGACTTTGGATGCCTTGAGGAAGAGGATGATGGTTCAGGTTTCTTTACTAAAATAGACTCATAAGTAGGCTTATTGGCTGAGGCTGAGTTGGACTTAATTAATTTCGGTGTAGAGAGGGTAGCGTAATTATGAGAGCCTCGATTTAGTTGGCTTGTATAGCTGGGATAGCGCCTTCGGTAAAAATCATATGAATTCTTATAACTGCTTGAAGAGGATGCAGTAGGTTTTGCAGGAATAAAAGTAGGCGGAGAGTTCGAGGTCATTGAGTTCAGATTATTATTATTCGAGTAACGATTGATTAAAGCATACGTGGCGCTTGCACTGGTGGACGGACAAGGGCTATGACTCTGACTATTACTGTTGCTAAAACTATTGCTAAAATTCAGGCTTTGTTGGCCTTGACTGCCGTAGCCTAAACTAGATGTCGCTTGGCTAAGAGTAGAACACCGGGAAGACTCTCCTCGATGGAATCCAGGGAAGCCTGGATTTCCTGTAAGATGACTCGGAGAAATCTGTGAATTATTGCTGCTGTTATTGCTATTATTATTGTTACTACTACTGTTGTTGTTATTGTGATGGGTGTTAGTGCTAGTGTTAATATTAGGCAAAGCATTTGGTGTGTCATAGAATGGTCCTTCGTCTAGAATAGAAATTGATCTTCGGCTACTAGGTCGATGATGATCTCTCTGTGGTGGAAGTGAATTCCATTTTCCATTCAGGGCTGAATTGGTGAGTGCAGAGAAAAGCTCAGTTTCGGATGACGATGGGGGATGATGATGATGATCAGAGTCAAATCTTGTGGCCGGGCTTGAGACAAGTATACGGCCCGGAATTGAACATTTGATTCCTGTCAAATGCTCAGTCGAGCTTGTGGTTTGCGTTGAAGTGCTTATAAAAGTGTGATTTTGTGGTATAGTGTTTGAATTTGCTGTAGAACTATTTTGGCTAGATTTTTTCTTCAACTCGGGTGAACTTGGGGGTGAAGCTGTAGTTGATTTCTCATTCCTTGATTTGCTAGTTGAGCGTCGGAATGGGAACAACTTGCTCAGAAGTGATTTATCTGGAAACCAATGCTTTCATATATTTGTAATGTAATTAGAGTTAAGTTAATTTATTTTATGATATCTACGCTAGTTTATGTTTATTGGATGTTATGTTATATGTTAAATTAGACAAGCAGGAGGCAGGCATGTGAATAACTTGCGATGGGAGTAAGGCAGGTACCTATCCTCAGCTCAGGTACATTGGAGTTGGGCAGGCATTAGTTACTAGGTGCACTACACAATTACTAACTACTAGTAAGTAACTACTGCAGGCAACTAAACTAACTACTGGATTACGTTACATTGCGACAATGTAATAATGTGTGAGTGTGTAATATTATATCCAATTTAAGACAAGGTAAGAAGGTAAGGGAGTCTAAACTAAAGTTGTTGCATAAAGCAAAATTACTTAGGCTTGACTGTCGGCGGCTATGAAGCGGAAATTGTAATTGATGCTTTTGGCATTGTATTTGTTTGTGAATGGAATGAAATAAAGAACAAAATAAAGATTACTTTTCTTGTTTTTCGCTATGACTTTCTCATGAGAGAGTTCATTAGGCATGAGCAGGCTTTTCATCCTTTTCGAAATGTGATCCATTGTTGAACTCTTGGCCTTGGTTATTTCGTCACCCTCTCCCTCTGTGAAAGATTTCGACTTGGATAGTCGAAATGATAAGCTCCGAGAATCCAATAGCCCGGTGGACTGATTATTTTTTGACTGCTATTTAATTAATTCATATACCAAATACAAGCCTGACATTGTACGGTGTAAATGAAATAATAATAATACTTGGTATATATTAGGCATTTAAACAGAATGTGCATAATACAAGGGATATTAAATTTATATGCCAGAAAATGTTGATCATGCTAATTATTAGATATTTCCAAATGTACTAAATATAACTTACTGCTAAATCTTTCTGTCGAAATGTTTTCAAAGAATTATGCCTCTTTAGCCGCGGCTGTGGCTCCAGTAGATCCTCCCCATTCAACATATTGGGATTATCGGCAGAAACGGCCGAGTCCCAAGAGTGACGAGAAAAGCTCAACTTGTCTGGAATTTATTTTTTTCAAAAGTTCAACTTTTAGTACTTGCATCGCTAATGAGTTCCGTTCCCACAAAGATAGAGAAAGAAACATACACCATAACATTGCTCAGGATCAAGTATCTCAAGAGTTATCCAATTAAGACTTTGAAAATATATATATATATATATATGTATATCATATGTTATGTGTTATATGTGTGAGTATATTAAAAAGCACAAAGGTGCTCAGCTCACTTAAGATTGGTGGAAAGTACCAACCCAATTTTATTCTTCTGTCATGTCTTGTGTATCTATTTGTGAGCGAGGGATGTAATGCAAATGATGAGATAAACCTTGTGTTTTGCATACATTGGAATTCATATGCTTTCGTTGTAATGATACAAAATGAGTTACGAAGATGAGAATCATTTAAGAGAGAGAGATAGAGAAAAGTGAAACGACATATTACCAGATTCATAATGGGGGTTCAAGAGGGCATCTAATGTCAAAGTGTTTGAGAAGAAGGAAGGGTCATAGTCGAAATTGGATGAGGCCATATATCTGAAAGTGTCCGGCGTGACGACAAAGTAGCCATGGGACGTCTGATATACTTTCCTTTCGCGAATCAATTTCTCCAAAGTCTGATAGACCAGCTCTCGGTTTGGTTGAACCATTGTGGGAAAAGCTGTGGCTAGAGCCATCAGGATTGAGTCCACAAAGGCCTCTTGACCTGCCATTCATTCATAATTATTTCAGCGCACCGTCGGCACTACACACTATCTCGCCAAAAGCAATTTCCTACAGAACCTCACATTCCAATACTCTCAATAATATCATCAGTACATATACATACCCATTAAGTATATATACAATTCTACTAGAACATCACATCGAATCACATCACAAAAAGCTCATGTCAACGTCAACTCACAACTCAAATTCAAGTCAACTACAAGTCAAGTCAAGCCAAGTGGAGTCAACTTCAATTCAGCTTACTCACTCACTCACTCACTCACTCACTTCAGTTCAAACTAACAAAAAAAACTTCAATTTTAACCGCAAACTGATTGATCAGCCGTAGGCGTAGCCAAGTTCTTATACTATCTCTGATCCTCTTTTCTTCCCATCTTACATTATCATAGTCTTTTGTATTCCATTGTCTTGTATTGTATCTCTATCTACACATATAATATAGCTGAGTGACCCATACCTACATTTCATAGAAACATATATCGGCAAACTTCAATTTTGATTTACACTCGACTAATGAGACCGGCTAGCCATTGATCGACTAATACTACTCAACCATACATACATTCAAATATATGTATATGACTTGACTTTGCTA
>JAAXYV010000665.1:0-11414 GCA_036851875.1 Novacerus sp. FZ-2019
ACATTTAGTTTTGCATCACTATAAGTAAAAACCTACAATAATAATGCAAATGAATAGAGTATAGTTTAATACGGTTCATAACCACAACAGACCAGGCTACAAATAAACTGTAAAGCATAGCTTTTAAGACAAAACTTGGGTTGTGCAATGAAAACATTTCACCAACGGGTTTTAGAATTTGTTCCGTACTAATATTAATACGGCATAATATTCAATTCCAGCTACAAGAGGGCTAGCCGAACTGAAATGGTAAACGGCTGCATGATTCTTGTTTAGTGGTTGCCTAATATCATGCCATGCCTAATAACGCTTATAGTAAATAAATGCTATAGCTCATGGGTATTGGATAGAAGAGGGGAGAACAAAGAATGGAATAAGATGGGACACACACACCACACACATACACGGAACCCAATCCCACAACAACTTAGTGCTGAATCCAATGTGGTAGTAGTAGTGGTAACACAGTTAAACTAGCATAGAATATCACAGGCTTCACACACACAACACAACTCACTTCATTCTCAATACAAATAAAAAGGTTAACTTAGAGCACACTGACTGGGATTCAATCCTTCAGGGATTCTCATGAAAAGGTACACAATAGCATTGTGTATAGAATAATAAAATACGCATTTGAAAATACATTGGAGTTGAGTCGGAGCCCTCACCAGCTATACTTATACTACCATTACCATTACTACACAAACGCAAAGAACTAAATAGATGCAGACATGCAATAGAAATTTTATGTTTTGTTGTCAATACGTGAATAAATTCCGTGATACTGTAAACTCATCGGTTCTATGCAAATTCCTTACTTTCCTACCGCGTTTGAGGCTTGAATATTTAGTCCATCTTGCTTACCTATTATAGCTCTACTACAACACATAATATAAACTACAAATCTATTAATAATAAATTTGCGATTTTCAGTTTACTCCGCCTACAACAGTGGTGAAAAACTAACTCAAGTTAATCCCCAATCAAACGCTATACAAGTATTCGGAACTCGCCACGTCAAAATTTTAGCATGACCACGCCGAGACTAAAATCGTGATTTGTGTAAAAAAAAAAAATCTCGTTCAGCTATCACCTATTGGTTTCCTTTCTTAAATCTACAATTCATGTAGATACTAACACTATGAGTAGTAAGAGTATCAACCAACACTGAAGCTGATTATATGGTACGTAAGGGCACTACGAATTTAAGTATTTCCTACTTCCCATAGCCGTAGTAGTGCAAGCTTATTCTTGAATACCTCGACATTCAATGTCTATCTACACTGCTTTATAATTCCTTGGTAAGATTTGGTTGTAGTGCCTATAGCAGTCCATTTTGGTTTTCTCTGATTCACCCGTCAAGCTTTTGCTCTTCCAGAACCAGCCAAAATCTTCCAATGCCGTAATACATGTTAAAATCCGTAAAAATACTATGTCAGTGGGCCTTTTAATCACATCACAACCACAAGTAGCGTAAATTATCGAATTCACTGCAGCAGAAGCGCATTATGCCTATCGCAACAGAATGAATTGCATGATTAATCCAAGCAATATAGAATTACGTTCACTACACTATACTATATGTTCATCAATTGAAACCAATAGAAAAATGTTGCGTTATAAATGAGATACTCAGAACAAAAAATTCTTTCCATTAACTGTTCAGCGAAATTATCATTTCGTCCGATAACCCTTCTTCACCTTTACAAATTCCATAATAAATGCAATTCATAATCCTCAATGTACTGTACAATAGGAAAGCATAATTGAGCAATTTGAACCTATAATATGTTATCAATACAAATATATTAAGCCAAGTCAAAAATAAAAATCCGACTTGAAACGATTAAAATCAAAGTAACACAGGACAGTATACTTTATACTTACTGTGTGATTGTCATTCACTTAAAAGGTTCGATGAAAGGAAAAGGATATAGCAGTAGTAGTGAATGGTGTCACCTACCAAAGGGAATAAAACTGAATATAATAATGATCAAATAAAAGCTGACAGGCGCAGCATTCGACAAAAAAAAACCAAGAAACATTCATTGACTCTAGAAACTGCACTCTAACTTTAAGGTGGGTATTATTATTATAAGGACGAGTCAGGGAAGTGGAGGACGGATAAGGATATCTATATAGGTAGTGCAGTAAGAAAGCATAATAAGGTTAGTAGGTGGATTTCATACTTCCATACGTTATGTTACATCTATTCAAGAAGACTACTTCGCATCCTATCCCATCCTATGCATCGAATGGATTATGCCATTGCCATCTCATCACAACCAAGCACATCATCTTGTACAAAAATCCTGACAAGTCAAGTCCCGTTACTTTAGGTCGGTCTTGGTCTTCCTTCGGTTCAATAAAGCTTCAAACGCAACCTAACCTTAAATTATATCGACTCAGCTCCACTCACCCACTCTCTATATTATATGCAGCGTGAAGGATGTGTCTTCTTTCATTCAACTGCTAGGCAATAATAGTCATAGATACCTCTACCACTACCACTAGGTACTACCCGATTTATAAATGCCAAAGGTCAGCTACGGCTACATATAAGCTTTAATAAGAATAACGTTTCCAATTTCTATACACATCTTCACCACTTCCTGGCTTGACAGGATCTGTTGGTTCCACATATACTACAAAGTTTCCTCAACAACATCAACCCACCCATCGCATATTATAGTGAGGATAATAACTTTGCTTGTACAAAGTACAAGTCGTATCTAAGTATCTACCTCATCTTTTGCCCATAGGTAGGTTCTCTAGGTGTATTTGCGTAACACTGCGATTAATGTACAAGAATGCTGATCCTGAACAGAACAGCTCAGTTTAGAGCTATAGTGATAGTAGGCACACACGATGATATCAGGAGATGAATGGGTGAATTCTGCCTAAATTTTGCGTGTTTACTCAGTCGAAAGTAGGCTGAGTTGAGGTTGGAAGGCATACTTTACAGTTTACTTAACTCAGCTGCGTCGCCTTGGCACACGTTTGTTGGTATGTATTATTATAACTAATAATAATATGAGTAAAAGCCTTTCATTTTTATGATCAACATAAAATCCATCTAGAGAGAGAGAGAGAAAACCACTTTTATTAATAAAAAAAAATTACATCGAAGTATATCAAAGGCGAAAAAAAATACTGTAAAAAGCTAACCCCATGACCCAGCAAATATTTTAAGACTATTCCGGGTTAATATTAATTAATACTGTGCTATACTACGGACTGCACGGACTACGTACATCATATAGATCGTACAACATGGACGTTTGTTTGGCTTGTAGGTATGAATTCATGCATTGTAAAAGAGTACTTGGACAGGTACAAAAAACTTATAGATCGTATTTATTTCGTACCAAGCCTAAGTTCGCCAAAGTTTCCACAGCCAATCTTCTTTCCAACTTTAAAGTTTGGCCCAACCATTAGAACGGCAGAACTACCAGAACTGGTTCCAGCGGGATGGTGAGTGCCTCGACTCTGCACAGCAAAACAAATTGAACAAACAAAATCCATTACCATTAGCATCGTTGACAGTTCCTTACGTAAATTTGAGTTTTCAGTAACAGCAACAAAAAAGTAAAGTAATTAAGGAACAAACTAAAACAAAATATACAGAAACACTGCCATATTTGGTCCCTTAGATTCGACAATACTAAACCTTTGGTAATTTTAAACCTCGCAAGTAAAACCAGATCAGTTTTATAGAGACAAAGACAATTAAATTCAATATTTGCACAATACCATCGATTGGCGACAATAGTTCTAGGTTTCTGGAAAAACACAAATGACCTTCACAAGTTATATATAAAGCATGACATTTTTGTCAGTGGGTGCCGATAGAATATCAATGAATTGAAACAAACTAAGACGAACAAAAAAGAATTTAACCAAAATAGTTGACAGTCAAGCGTCCAGGCAACATATATATTAGGTTTACAATGCACCTAATTCAATGGTATTCAACAAATATACAACTTATTTCAAATTAAGCAAATGGGTTATATAACAGTAATGCTAATTACATTAAAAAAGTGTCACTATTTCTTTTATATAACTATGATAAGTAAAGTTATACTAAGATAGTTAGATATATATAGTTAGATAAATACTTGCAACTATTAAGCATTACTTATTTTGCATCGAAAGGTTAATAAAGTTTATCCCCCTAATATAAAAGATTATTGTCATCTACAAATAAGATAAAACCAAAATACAAAATATTTGAGGCCACATACCATTTTGTTGAAGGAGTTTTCAAAAATACGAAGTCGTAAATATAACAGTAATAATTATACTATCGATTAGTAGGGGTGTCGCACAGTGTGATACGTTTTAAACATTCAGTTCAGTATTTCCTGAATCTACATTCACGTCAATAATGAAAATGTCAATGAAGATGGTTCGTGATAATAGGAATAAAAATAGTCTTGGTAAGAAAACGGGTTCCTAGGCTTCTTAGGAAACAGGTATTCGCCCAATCCGGCTGCTGACACAATCGGAGAGTTGAGTTTCTTCTTCGGAATCACCACCACCTCCAGGAGAAAAACGAAACAAACTGACGATAACAACAAGTTCACCATTTAATTCAGTTCGTCACACTGATCAATGAGTCGCTTCCCCTTTGTTAAGTAATTCATTAACTCTTAACGCTTTGGTTAGTTTGATTTGATTGATAGCGGGTGGCTCCGGAATTATCCGGATATGGATTCACCAAGGCTATAAGGCTACTTCTGACTTGAGAAAATAATCCATACTCCACTACCACATGTGACTATGTTACATGGGGTGCAGCAAACATCCGTTAATGAATTGCTACCATAATCACATGAAAATGTACATCATTTTCTATATTATCAATTATCACAATTAACATTAATGCACATCCCCAGCATCACAATACAATGCAATAAACTATTAAAGAGTTGATGGTGATTACATACTCGGCTTGCAAGTTGCAGCCCAGCCCAGTCACTTCCAAAAACCCAGTCAGGTGTTCAACTTTAAAACTAGATTTACAACACCCCGTAATCATTGATGATGTTCATATTTACGAGATCATTTAACATTGTCCCTACACTCTTGTTGTAGACTGTTCATATTCTCACATCGCTGATCAGTTCTACATCGGCGATCGGGCATCGGCTCTACGCATAAAGTATTTTCAGCCATTAACCATCACTATAGCTAACTATCCTTCAAGCATTTAATATTGATGACCAACGATTTTTCCCCAGTGTACACACTCCTGTCCACCTGCCTAGCCCGATCTGTTCAATGCTTGCCGCAAACCCACCACACTTCAAGACAAATATTGGAAAAACAAGGGACCTTAATTGAGTTTTTGAAGAATCCCTAGCTTAATTTTCAATTTCACAGAACAGTAAAATCAGTTTGACTGAGTTCACAACTTGATTTGACTTGACTAGCCGACAGACGACCACTTTATACCCAAGGATTGACGATTCCACCAAAACTTGCAACTCAAATCAATTTACAGCACTTGTGTAGTTTAGCTTTGCTGCTTGTTCCCACTTGGTTTTTGATGTTTACGAACCAGCCCAATAAGTTTAATCCGAATAATAGGACCACCAGCCACCAGCAGCATTAGCCAGCCAGCTAGCACGAAGCAGAAAAGGCAGGACCCACTTGGTTTTGTTAAACGTCGATCGGTTTAGTTCACAGTTTGCTTACTTGCTCTGTTTCGTAGATCATCCTTCCTTCTTCTTCTCTTGTTCTTTCTTGATTTATAATTTCCACAATGCAATGCTGAATGTAGAATTACCACTGACTTGAACTGAACTGAACTGACTTGTGATGACTGTAGTATACTGCATTCTGTACTTGAGTCCTAGTCCTACCTACCTACCTTGCCTTGCTGCTTCCCTGCCTCCTTGCCTGTCCTATCCTTTAAAAGTTCTCTAATGTATTCCATGTAATATGGGTATTCAATAAATAAAAAGACGGAACGTAGCGAAAACTCCTGCAGCAACAGCAGCACCATCACCACAACTCGACTCAACTGGCGGAGCAACACGCAAGACAAAGACTCCAGCACTCCAGGGACTTTACACTTATTACATTGTCAATGGCTCACTGTCGTCCTATTTTCTAAACCTCTGATGACATTAAATTCATCCCAAATGGCAAATTACTTCTCACTTTCCTACCTGCATGCATTAGACAGAAAAATATTGAGCTATTTGTACTTTTATTATTACATTTCCACCGGACTACTTCTCGTTTGTGGGAAGTGTGGTGAAGAGGCTCTGAAATGGTTGCAACTCATCGTCGCCAAATAAATCTCTGTTTGGTAGAAATGTATCATATTATCATTATTCAGAAGTTTAGGATTCGATTCAAATTAATATACTGATGGATTAGTATATGCTAACAAAAGTTTTTGACTGTAGGATGCATAATAAAATTAATTGGTTACAACTGAAATTATTATTTATGCAATATGGCAGCAGTGTAACAGCTGTTTGCCGTCCGAGCATCAACCTCCGGGATTTGAATCATTGGAGACCGCGCAGACTGTTTTATTGAGAAAAACAGTAACACATGACAAGTTTCTTCATTGTGTATGCAATTGATTGTAACAATGGATATGTGGCAGCGGTGAGTTGTGGTTGGTATGCTTTGTTTAATTGATATTATAGAAATTAAAGTTTGCTTAATCGAAATTAAATTTGTTTCAATTTTAGACCGGACAGACAACGAGACAAGAGAATCAGCACTTGTGGCTCTGACATTTATGATGATGCTATGACTATGACGGTACAATTGCGGATTATTTTTCGGGTATAAAATCTAATATGATTTATAGTATTCTTCATCAGGAATTGACTCATTGTAGCTTTATTATACATTTTATCACAGTGCTCAGCTTCCGTTTTCGATTACCGACCTGTGTATATAAGCAGTGTTGTTGACTCTTACCGTTTCTTTTAATCTGAATAATCTGAAAGTAATGTAAAGAAAATAGAAAGAATTGAATGATTTCGATGTTACTAATGATGACAATGACTCATGTAAAGTCAGTATTTCTACACCAAAGTTATGAACAGTTGGCAGTATATTTTGGTATTTTGTACTATTTCGTTGTTAATCGTTTAAAAGATAAACGAATTCGTTTGAACTTAGAATGTTGAATGTACACTGCACGCAGCTGAGTTTTCAAGTGCCTACTACATTTAAAAGGCGTGAACAATTTGGTTTTATGTAATTGAGTTTGTTCAATTTTATCTCAGATATTATTTACTCTCTTTGTATATTTATTTTTTGCTTTGTCCTGTCCAGAATCAATAACTGTGTTGAGTTTCACTGTTTGCGTTGTCGTATATAGTTGTTGTTATTGAATATGCATTATGCATTCAATGAATTCTTCACAAACAAGTTTTGTAATCATCAGGTAAATGATTATACAATAATAGTTACATATGACATATACATAAATGTATACTGAGATATAGATAAGCGGTGGGCTTGTGCTTGACTGTCGAGATGTCTGCTTTTTAGTCATTTGTCACTGCTGTATACACTGTGATGAACACATTGAAGTGTTTGATAAAAGTTTTCTCAATGTCCAGTGAGAACATGCATAGAAATCGCACCTATAGGTATCTATACTTGTTTTCGGTTTCGCAAATCTAATTCATTAGCTAGTTATATAATGGTGAATGATTGATGTGCTCAACTTCATGAAAGATAACTCAAATGTATTTAAAGAACCACAATTAATTGCTATGAACAAAGGGTTAGAATTTTAAGTATTGAATCAGTTTTGTATGCAAGAACCTTAACAGCGGGTGCTAAATAAGTTTATGTATATATTTGAATTTTGATAATAAGATAATGTTTGCTAAAAGTAAGAATAGCTTTTTTAATATTTTTGGTTACATTTTTTCTGCCTATACTTCTAACTTTCAAGTAAACTAATTTCTTCTTTAACTTTTTACAGGAATATTTGCTGTAGTCGCATTTGTTCTATCTATACAATTCTGCAACGGCCAGAATGTGTTTTTCAAAGACAGGGAGCGTACATTCGGGAACTTGCGACTGAAACCGAGAGCAGTTGACAATGCAATAGATTTTCAAGTTTTATTTGAAGGAGGTACGGAAATTTGTAATTTTAGAGTTGTTACAATCTAGATAAGGGTTTAAGATCAAAATGAATTCCACAGGTACAGAGTACTTGAGATTTTTAGGATAATAATAGTCTTTAATTATTCTGTATACAATTTGTAAATAGATGTTAAGTTGGAAGGACAATTGGGACTTTCTTTGCCAATATCTGTTGGACAGCCGACAGAATGCATATCTGATGTTCCAGGTACCTTGTGTGCCACGTGGGGAGACTTTGCACAGGTCTTTATAACTCAAGCAAGCATTGAAAATGATAATTGTGCTCGTATTGAATGGCGATCTACCTATGCCCGTCGATTGGAAGATTGTTACAGTATTCAAGAAGGCATTCACTGGTAATAATACCTCTTTCCAAGTTTAAAGTTGCCCAGGTATATCTTCTAGTATTTATCAGCCTCTCCCCAAAATAACGGAATTAAGTATTGTTCATTAGGTATGGTGGAGGTGAAACGTACAGGCAGCACTGGCCTATTGAACAGGAAAGCCGACCGGAAGCACCTTACGTTACCGGGGATTCTATGGCTTTTACAGACGATGGGTATGGAGGTGTCACTGAAAATTACTGGCTGATTTCTAGTGGTGCTGCGATAGTTGTGGATGAAACTGTTCCACTCTTTTTGAGTAAGTATGTCTATAGAACGCAATGTTTTGTTTATAGAACCTTACCTATCTTGAACGTCAACTTTAACAACTTTGTCGTTAAGGTGTCAATACAACTCGGGCTAACAAATTTTGTTTCGTGGGAAAGGATGAGTACCCATTCAAAACTCGTGACGAGCTACCCCTTACGTATTCCATCTGTTTGGGACGCAACATAAAGGAAGCTCATCAAGCAAGCATTCATAAGTTTTATCCTCAACCAAATGAAATTCCTGACGAGAATATGATTCTGCGGCCATTTTGGTCAACTTGGGCTCAGTTCAAGGAAGCTGTTAATCAGACAATAGTTGTGGAATTTGCTCAGCGTATAAAAGAAATGGGATTTATAAGTTCTCATGTAGAAATTGATGATCACTGGGAAACTTGTTACGGAGAAGCGGAATTTAATCTTAATAAGTTTCCAGACCCTGCAGGTACCTGTACACTTTTACTAAACTTCTTTGGACTTAATATTAATAATTAGGAGTGAGCTAAATCAAGTTGTCTTGTACTCTCCCAGCCCATATATTATTGTCAACAGTCGTTGCTTACATTTCCATCTTTAACGGTGTACTTTTATAATGTGTTTTAATTAAACTCTGATTTACAGGAATGGTACAATCTCTAAAAGAGTTGGATTTTCGAGTTACACTGTGGGTTCATCCCTTTATAAACTTTGGTAAGAGATAGATAACTTTTCTTGATTTTTGTGACTAACTAATAAAAGCGTACTTACATTAACTTTTTTGTTGTGTATGTAGCAGCAAACAAATGATACTATGTCTCACCCAAACTTGAGATGACAATCAAGGTTTTCTTTGTACTCACATTGATCACTATAATTTATTAACTTTACAGATTGCCCATCGTTCACAACAGCGGTACAAAGTTCATTTTTCGTGAAAGATCCCAAATCTAAAACTGGAATCACAAGTTGGTGGCAGGGCCGAAATTCAGGAATAATTGATTTCACCGATGTGACTGCAGCTGAGTGGTGGAGAGCACGTCTTGAGAAATTACGTACTGAATATGGCATCGACTCATTTAAATTCGATGCTGGCGAAACTAATTGGCTTCCACATTCTGTTCAATTAACTGGAGATCAAGACATCCAACCCAATCTGTATACAACGAAATTTGTTGACCTCTGTGCTACTTTCGGTAAACTGATAGAAGTTAGATCGGGTCGCAGAAATCAGGTGAGCATTTAGTTCAGATTGTTATGGAGATATTTGTGTACATACTATAGTATATTGAGAGAATTCCAATTATGAATTTGCTCTTGGAAGATTGATTTTTTTGTTAAACTCTAATTGACGTGATAATTATTATAAGGCTCAACCCATATTTACACGGATGTTAGATAAAGACTCTCGTTGGGGCTACAACAATGGTCTCAAATCTCTTATTCCAACATTACTCCATTTCGGCATCGTGGGTTATCCGTTTGTTTTACCTGACATGGTTGGAGGAAATGCGTACGGCGATAAGCCGTCAAGGGAACTGTACATCAGGTGGATGCAGGCAAATGTGTTTATGCCGTCTTATCAGTTCAGTATAGTCCCCTGGGACTACGATGCTGAGGTAAACATATTATTAAAGTTGGATGTCTTTCGTACGTATAGGCAATCATTTTGAGAACTTGGTAAGTTTACTGTAAATCGCAAATCTTTTTTCACGTCAGGTTATTCAAATCACTAAAGATGTTCTTGCTTTAAGAGAGCAATATCGCGATGAATTGATGCGAGCAGCAAATCAAGCTGCAGTTGATGGAAGCCCAATTAATCGCCCTATGTGGTGGGTTGATCCAACCGACAACGAGACGTACAACATTGACTCTCGTAAGATTCAAATTCGAACTCTTAGTTTTTGAAATATATATTTCTTTGTATTCTAATCTACCCAATACGTTTTCCGACTTTTGTTTAATGTATTTGGTCTGGTTTACTAATAGAGTACATGCTTGGAGACGAAATTTTGGTTGCCCCTATTTTGGAAGAGGGAGCTACACGACGTGATATTTATTTACCGCAAGGAAACTGGGTTGGGGGATTCGATACGATAGTTTACAGTGGTCCGACTTGGCTACGAGGATACAGTGCTCCCATTGATGTTGTACCGTACTTCCTTAAGATGCAGTTTTAAATTCAAAATATTTTGACATTTTTATTTCATCCTTGAAGCTTTTTCATGTCATTGTCATCTCGAAATGAAGTCTATTTATTACTTAGTTGGTTTAAAGCCTATTAGTATATTCGCCTCGGCAATAACTGTTAAATAGTAGAATTGTTTAATTAAACATACTCTGGGTATGCTACACAATTAAAATGTACTTTATTAACTGTCTCAAAGCTTACCTAAGTTACCTCACATTAACAGTATTAACTCCCAAAATACCGTCATAACGAGCTAACGTTGTTTACTGCGGTTGAATTGAAACGAATGTCTTTATTCAAGTGATATAATATGGCAAAATCATAAGACTTATCTCCCCCACCGTATCACATAAACAACTAATACAGGATCCCACAGTACAGATTTAACCTAGCATAACAATAGATAAAGCTATAATAATTAAATTAACAATTTTAAAACAAAAGTATGTGCATTTAGTC
>JAAXYV010000666.1:0-11412 GCA_036851875.1 Novacerus sp. FZ-2019
ACTTCTACAGATCTCGATGTGCTGAATAATCTAACAAAGAATCTTCGACAACGGGTATCTGCTTCCGCAACAGATAAATAGCTATGCTAATAGGGGGAAATCTCAAGAGACCTTAATGAGTCCCCACAGGAGGTTGAGGATTAAATCCCCTGATCGGTGTCGACTTATTGTTTACCCTGTACAGCATACTTTAAACAAATCTGAAACATCGATTACTTCGTACTCAAATTTTTTTTAGCTGTATAGCAACAAATATCTAGTGCACGTACTGTGTCGACGTAATTGAAAATATTAAAGGATCATAAAATTGATGAAATTTTTAATATTAGATACTTTAATGCAGGTGAGCATGAAGTTCATGAAGTTTTTCTCTCTTGATGTTGCTCATTGTTATTTTCAAGGTGATTACACAATTGATTCTTGTCTCTGGAATCCATTTGAATAATCAACTTTTTTTTAAAACTTGTTTTAAAACTTGATTTTAACTAATCTTAATAATTTTTGATTTGACATTACATTTTATGTTTTATATATATTAATATACTTCTATTTGTAGAAATAACTTCTTAGAAATACTTTTTTTTAAATCAGTTATAAATAACCCATAAAGATAAATAGCATAATCTAAAGCAGCAGTGACAATGACAATTATACAGAAACTCCAGCATTAATATTATTGATAACTTACAATGATTAACAATAATATCCAATATTCAACATTCTAAAGGTTACAAGGCTAAGTCTAGTCGGTCTCTAGTCTCTAAGAATAACAAAAAGGATACCAAATATAACTAACTAGTAATACGGTCATTAATATCAAAAATGAGAATAAAAATCTAAAAAAAAAATAGTATAATTTTCTGATTATTTAACCAGAATGCAACGCCGCTAAGTCAAGAAAAATTACGATACAATAAATTAAATAATAAAAAATTCAATTCAAGAGATAGTATAAACATTCATAAAATAGTGAATAGTATCTGTTGCTTAAAAAATAAAATATCCGTAGTGGATAATATTAAAATGTGTGATCGTCTTAATTTGATTCAAGTTAATCTCTAATGAAATTGGAAAAAAAACTATCAAAATTTTTGTAGTCATTTACAGCACTGCTAAGTTTGTAACATGCTGCGCAGTTGTTGAATGTACGAATTGAAAGTAATCTTAATAAAATCAATTTATTTTTATTATTATTATAATTTATAATTAATGAAAGGAAAGGAAAAATTAAAATTGTCTACACGTATGTGAAAAAGGTGGCTACTGACCCTATGGTCAGGCAGTCACTCCCACTGACATAATGAAAACAGTAGTCACCGACAAACAACCAAGACCACGCACCAAATGCTAAACGCTGGCAACGCTATGCTCATTGTGTCACTTTAAAAACGTTGACAGAAATTGGATATAAACACATAATAAGTCACAAAATCATGAACTCCCAAACTCGATAAAAGTTTCACTCTCAACCTCACTTTTGATCTGACACCTATGACCTAACAGACAGACACAATAATGAATCAGTTAATGGTTGAAAAAATCAAGGTCAAAGGTGACTGGATATTATTTTGGTTAGGGTCACACTTCAAAGTTCAGTGTTTATCAACTTAATCGATTCCCCGTTACATTCATAATCTGCTAAAACTTGAATATATATTTTGTAATGACTACCAATAAAAATTCAATGCTCCATTAATTGTGGACGGTTAATTCTATTTTTTGATTTTCATTGTTCATTATATTGCTACAATTTACTGTCAACTTTACTGTACATAATATGGTTAGAATGATAACAAAGTTATTATTATGGTACGCGGCTACACCTATACTCACCTCAAGTCTGCAGTGTTCAGCGACAGCGTTAAACAAACAAAACTTATGGAAGACAAAATATTCAAACACAGCCCATAAAGATCAACGTCAGTCAGCACCAACAATGAATTGACAACAATTGTACAATCGAATAACAGATGCGAAAACAACACACCAGACCGATTTTCAATAATAGAATATTGAATGGGTGTTCACAGCGACTGGACCAATAGCAATAAGCACACTGTAGATAGAGAGCAGTCGACAGCATCTGGCAATCTAGAAACTTTCAGAGGCCTGAAAAAGCGGTAGTAGCAAAAGAAAGAATAATTCAAATCAGCCTTTCCGCTCTCTCCTTCAGAGCGGCTTGTTTTCCTATTTGTTCACAATGAGCACACTATCAGTTCAGTCAAACCCGCCTCTGGTTTAAATTCTGCCAATTTCCCCCTCTAAATTCAAATTTCGACGTCGCATTTTGTCAAACTACTTGTACCTACTTATATTATTTATTAATTAATTATTTTAAATATCGACACTTGATTAACTATAATAATATTGTTGATTGTAAGAAGAGTGAAGTGAGAGTTATCCCAGATTGGTGAAAGTGAAGGTAAGAAGATTAATTAATTGTAGCAAAATTAATTCTAACATTTATTTAATTATTTTTTTTTGTGCAGGTTGGTTTTGGTTGGAATATGGCCAGTGAAGCTGCAAAATGGAGACACAGGTCAAGATCAAATTCCCCAAAAAGACGGCAATGGAAGGAAGAGAGGGATCAAGACGAAGTGTCGGAGCATCCTCGAAATAGTAATTTAGATCGTCAACGAGATAGGAAAGAAAATTATGAGCGCCCTGAAGACAACAACTTCAAACGACCTAGAGATGATAATTCTAAGCGATTTCAACACGAAAGGCGTGAACCGTATACGGATAAGAACAAGGAGCGTAGTCGTAGTAGAGACCGTGACCGAACACTAACACAGAATAGTAGAGGTGGACGAAGTGGAGGCGATCGTGGTCCTGTTGAACTAGAATTGGAATGGACAAATAGAGATAAAGATAGAAAACTGGTTACAGGAAGAAGTAGAGGTAGTACACAAAAATATAATAACTATATGACTTCCCGCTCAAAATCTGATAGTAGTTCTTCTGGACCTTGTGATGATAAAAAAAGTGGTCACAGTGATAATTACGACCATGGGAAATCTGGAAGAGGACGTGAAAAAGAAAAATCAAAAATGTCTAAAGGAAAGAGTAAAAAGAAGAGCAGAAGTAAATCTTCATCCAAAAAATCTAAATCAAAAAGTAGGAAGAAAAAGAAGCGCAGCAGAGATTCTTCAACTTCATCATCATCTTCAAACGATTCTACAAATTCTTTCGAGTTACTGGTTAAGTTGGAGGAAGACAGAAAGCGTCAATTAGAAGAGACGATGAAGCGGAAGGACCTGATGAAGGCACTAGAGACGCCTGAAGAGAAACGATTAAGAAGAGTTGCGAAAAAGGAAAATAAGGAAAGGAAGAGGAAAGAGCGAATGGGTTGGGATAACGAGTATCTTCATTATACGAACACGGACAATCCTTTTGGTGACAATAGCTTACTGGATACTTTCGTGTGGAAAAAGAAACTGGAGAAGGAGGGATTAAATGATATTAGCCATCAGGAAGTGGAAAGAATCAATAGGCTAAAGCAAGAGGAAAATAAACGTGAACTTGAAAAGGTTTGTTGGTTGAAATTTCATACAATGCTGAATTTAAACGAATAATGATTTAAATTATTTGATATTATTGTATTGTATGCATTAGGTTAAAAAACGTCGGTTAGAGAGAGAGTTGGAAAGACAAGCTCGTGAGGAAGAGGAGGCATTGCTGCAACGGCAGAAAGAAGCAGCACAATTTAAAGAATGGGGAATGCAGGAAGATTTATTTCATCTCGAGCAGGCAACGCTTCGTTCAAAAATTCGTATTAAAGATGGAAGAGGTACTTAAGTGACATCACCAAATTTTATTTTTATAGGTATTTACCTTTGAGGGGGTCAATAAATAATTTTTTTTTTCGATTTACAGCTAAGCCAATTGACTTGCTGGCTCAGTACATAAGTGCTGAAGAGGAAGTAGACGCTATTGAAATGCATGAACCTTACACGTACTTAAATGGATTGACGATTACAGACTTGGAGGATTTAATTGAGGATATTAAAGTAAGTTGGTTAAGCTGTTTTACAAAAAAAAGGTTTGTTAAGTAATATTAATTATATTTATAATTTAGGTTTACAAAGAGCTAGAGCAGGGGAAAAACTTAAGCTACTGGAACGACATTACAGTGATTGTAGAGGATGAATTAAGAAAATTGCGCAAGTTGGAGCAAGATGATGACTACAGGGTAGCTCTCGAACGACGGGAAGGAATAAATCCATCCGTGGCTCAAGATGTTGCTGCTGTTTTCAAAGGAAAAACTGCAGAACAATTGCAAGCCCTGAAAGCACAAATTCAGTCAAAACTCGATGGCTCATCTTCCGGTGTTGACATAAGTTACTGGGAATCATTATTATCTCAACTGAAGGCGCACATTGCTAGAGCTCAGCTACGAGATAGACATCAAGATAATTTGAAGAAAAAATTAGCTATGTTAAAGGCTGAACAAGGAGTAGAACCTGGTCCTGATGGTGACGATATTGAGCCCGATGAGGATGAAAGAAATTCTCCTGAACCTGGACCTCCTGGTGAAGACCCCGAGCCAGCAATGGAAGTTGACGAAACGTCGCAAGAGTCAGTTGTTGCCAAATCCGAAGCAACAGAGTCTACTGACGATGATGAAACGAAAGATGCAATTCATGAGTGTCTTACAAAATACACAAATGGAGGCTACAGTCCAAGACTTATTAGTCAAGAAGAAATTGAACCAGGCATATTTGTTATTGGAGAGGATGAAGACAATGCTAGGTTAGAATTGGCCAGGTCTCAGGTTCTCAACGTGGGCCAGAAAGTTGAAAACGTTTGGACAGCGGAGGAGAAGGCTTTGCAACATGAAGCTAAAAAGGGAATGACTGTTGATGAAGCCACTTTCTCTGTTGAATCACCTGTGGATCAAATATATTTATGGTCGGACAAATATCGTCCCAGAAAGCCTCGTTACTTTAACAGGTATGTTAAAAACTTGAATCTGTTGTAATTGCTGGTAGTTGTATTTCTGGTGTAGTAATATATTTTATTTTGTACAGAGTGCATACCGGGTTTGAATGGAACAAATATAACCAGACTCACTACGATATGGATAATCCACCTCCTAAAATTGTACAAGGATACAAATTCAACATTTTTTATCCGGATTTGATAGACAAACATACCACTCCTCAATATTTCCTGGTTTGTTTAAAATATAAATCATTAAAAGTTGAAATAAATACAGAAGATAATGCAGAATCTAAGAGTACATTGATAAGTTGATTTGAGTATCGTTTGTTTTGTTTCAGACTTCATGTTCGGACAATCCAGATTTCGCTATACTACGATTCCACGCTGGGCCACCATATGAAGACATTGCTTTCAAAATTGTGAATCGTGAGTGGGAATACTCTTATAAAAGGGGATTCAGATGCCAGTTCCACAACAATATCTTTCAGTTATGGTTTCATTTCAAGCGGTATAGGTACAGAAGATAAATTAAATTTGCAATTATTGTATTTAATTATAGTTGTATCATTAAAGGTATTTTTATTCTTATCAAGTCACTGTATCATTAATTAACCTCTTATTGATTATAATAACAATATAGTTAAGTGTGGAGAGAGGTGGGTAAATAAAATCTTTTAAGATATTGTATATTAACGTAAATAAGATTGAATATTGAACTGCTGAACTTTTCTTGTGCTGGTTGCACTTTCTTGTGTATAAGGTGGGTGGTGGAATGTAATTTGTTTGTTGGCAGGGTATTAATTTGGTTTCTAAAACTGGTAGGTAAGGTACATTGAAAGTAACTCTATCTTCGCCGAGTTACAGAATTACATTGCACAGGCCATGGCCAAGCATAATTTTTTTTCCTGATTAACATATTCCATGTGATGTGATCATGGTTAAGTACATTTATGTTAAGGTGATGTGGTTAGAGCAGGTAGGTATTAATAGGATTCATTTGTATGCTTATGAGGTATTTATGAGCTAATTCCATGACTGAATGAACTTAGCGAGCATTTTATTGAGTTTCTGAGGTTCGTCCCACATTACCATATGCCCAGCCGTGGATATAAGTTCGAGAAAAGCACGAGGAATTGTCCTTTCCATTTCGCACTCCTCAACTAAATTCACAACCTTATCTCGCATCCCGTAAACAAGTAGTGTTGGCACTGAGATTCTTCGATGAAAGGCCGAATCCCCGTCTTCCCATACTTGGCCTAATAGCATATTATAATGAACTATTTTTGGAAGAACATTTATCAAATCTGGATTGTCAAATCGTCCTTTTCGTTTATTCCTACATGTTTTTACAAAAAAAAGATGTAAGATAAATATTTAATTACAGTGATTGACAGATTGACTACGGTATATGACTGGATTGAGGATTAAGCTTACGTGTGAAAGAATCGGCAATGAAATGGAATCCATGAGGTTTGGCAGCAAATTGGTCGAACCAGTGGTGTTGGGCCCCCGCCACTAATAGAAATGAGAAGCACAACATTTTTGGGGCGGACACGTGATAAAACGGTTGCAAGACAAGCACTGCAAATCATAGCATAAAATAAAATATTAAACTAGTTGAGGCCAAACGGATTCGCAAAAAGTAGTAGGTATTAATTAGTTGTTTAAATAAGCATATATCTTGTTTCGTTCTTATATTAGTATATTACAAGTACCCATATCCGTGACCGATGATAACAGTTTTAGTCTCCTCTCGAATGAAGTAGTCGAAAACACATATCAGATCTTGAACTAGAGATTCAAACAGGTAGTGTTTGGCTTGGTAGGGCGTTGAGCTCAGACCATGACCTAAGAGATCTGGGACTACCATCTCAAACCCAAGCTTTTGGAAAAAGTCTGTCTGCGATTTCCACAAATCACTTGAGCCAGAGATTCCATGAATAAAAAATAATACCGGTTTTGTTGGAGGATTTGAAATACTGATGTTACTTTTGCTCACAACCACATTGTCAATATTTATATTATTATCTTCAGCAGAATTTCGTTGTGTAGGATTAATTTCCGTCGGAGTAATAGCAAATAGCGAGCTGGGGATATCATCTTTAAGTATTTCTGTCGGAGGATTAAGTAATACCGACGCTGAAACTGGTACAGCATCTTGAGATTTTGTCTTGTTGACATCGGTCTCATCTTCGTCGTCGACTTTGTGTCCAATTTCTTCTCCGTGCTGAAATCCCATATTGGTATATCCCTGCTCTTCCGTTTGGCCAATCTCTTCCATATCTTGTACTTTTGGCAGACTCTCATTATTTCTGGAATTAGAATTAGATTCTTTTGTATTATGAATTGACCATCGTATGGAGTCCATCGAGTCTTGAACTAATTCTCCGTCTTCTTCAGGAATCACGCAATTTTCATCTCGACTAGATCGAAATTCTATTGTCGATTCCAAATCTCTTTCTATTATATTATTATTACTACTAATAGTGGACTTTTCGAAAATACTTTTTAGTCGAGGTTTTCTACTCCACCGGGAAAACCAATACTTTTCATCTTCTTCATCCTCTTCAGAATCAGAGTCTATAATTTCATCCGGTAATGAAGAGCTATTTTCACTTTTCATATCATTCACATCAAGAATTATATCTTTAGCCTTAAAATGAACCACTCTCAACTGCTTATCTTTACCAGTTTCTATAAACACTGTAGTGATAAGCTGACTTTTATTTTTGAGATTTTCAAACAATTTCGGAGTATGAGTGTGCCTACTAGTACAGTCAATATCATCTTCATCATCACCACGAGAAGGTAAGACAACCTCATCTTCAGGAACAAAATGATGATTAATTTCTCCGTTGTTCCTTGAGCTAATTGTACCTCCAGGTTCTTCAGCACTATTATTACATTCGATTGACGACTGTTTATTACTTGATTCATCATGTTGCACAACTGTACTCGGATCTGATGGAGATATTCGACGATGCCTTTTCCAATCACAAGTAATACACATAGTCCAATATTCTATCATGCTGGTATTCATGTTTTAATAACTCCACGGTATAGTTGACGATTTTACGTGTTCAGAGATGAAAAGAATGTCATAACTTATGGTTTGCAAACGTAAGTAGAAAATGTTGTACGTAAACAAGTAAGGTTAATGAAATACGCTAATAATGAACGCTAAGCACATTAAGTCAATGATACAAATATTTGCAAATCCAATTCAGTTCAGAGGCAACAGGTGTCAACGTCAATGGGTGGTGGTGTGGTGTATATAAATAATGGAGAAATTGTAGAATATTCAATAATAAAAATGAGTGATCAGTACCAAGAACACCGTCTGGCTTCACCTGTTCTGAGAGTCGTATTGTGTATTGAGAACACCTCTCAAACTTCTGACTCATGCTACTGACTTCCGTCCTTGTTTTCATTTCATATTTCCACTGCCATTTCTGCTACTTTATTAGCACTCACTCTCTCCTATTGCTACTGTTTTGTTGTTACGTCTTGCCTTGCTCTTGAACTGAAGTTAGCAAGAGGAAGAGACAATAGCAGAAAAAATATTAGCATATTTACCAATGGCCACATTTAAATAAGGCAACTCCTCACGGAGTTTGCAATTTGTGATGAAAACTAACGATCAATTCAAATGCTAATATTTGATTTTGCAACCGGTTTCCTCCAGAATTTTCTTCATTCTCAGTAAAATATTCACTTCATTCCCTCACTTCTAACAAGTTCACCACACCACCACGCATGCAAATCACAAGTCCTTGTGGATAAATTCGTTTAGCACAAAAGCCTGTTGTGCTGCTGCTGATTGTGAGATTTGGTACTTGTGACTTTGCTACTGTCAACTGTAAAAAACTGCGATTAAATATGTTACAGAACTCCATACAACGAGGCTTCAGATTCACATGCTATGTTTCTTCAGGTTCGTGTATTACGTCTAACGGAAGTGGCTAAAAATATCCAACTTTATAATAAAATGAACAACCATCAGAAGTCTGCCAGCTAAACTACAGCTGTAAACTTCTTCACACAGTTGCTTACAGTCGACTTGTTTGGCTATCATTGTGTACCGTACTGTATGTACGGTAGAGACCGCAACGCAACATACCTAGTCTTCCTCCTACTTCTTTAGAACTCCTTCTTTCTTCAGTTTAATACCAAGATAGGTATGTAATTTATGGTAGATATTCCTACTCAGCAACTTTGGCCTTATTTTTTTAGTTTATTCATTATATGTAATACCAAATACGTACATAACATGCTCTGTAAACAATAAAATAATTAGTCAAATTACTACAATAAAAATGCATATTCAAACAACATAAGACTAATGCTTTTCGTATGTTTAATCTCCAACTCCAAACAACTGTATTTATTGCTTAGAAAGTCATTAGCTTGCAATACAATCTCATTTTAAGTTAATATAGATTATATGTAGCATTAAACTCTGTGTATGATTAATTCTAAACAAACAAATATGTAAAATTACTGTACATATTGTTAATTTATGGCTCTTTAAATCTGCACAGCAACAGACAATCTTTACTGATTGACCAAGAGTGCACCATCGGTTCGTATTTCATGTCATTATTACATCGTTCGTTTAAATCTTTAAAATATATGTGAGTGCGACCACAACGTGATTAATAACGGAGTAGTGACATTTGATTAGTATTATAATTATAATAATGATACGTTACGTACATTCGACCACTCCATAACTTAAGGCACTTCTTTTCAATTATTCGGTAGAAAATCTACTCACTAATACTTTAAATTGCGAAATCTCCATTTGATAATATTGCGCTGCCCGTTTCCAGTCGTTCACTTCATTGAAGTCATAGTCACACAAAGAGTATAATTATGTATGTTTATAAGTTCTGTACAGCAGAAGAACCAAGAAATTAAATATTTTAAGGAGAATCAAAATAACTTTAATAATACAATTAATATTGTAAATTATAGAAGTTTATATATAGCTAGTAACACAAAACTTAATGATTAGAGGCATCTCAAAAATTGATAAAACCCACAACAGGCAAACTGAGGCAAACAAATGTAAATATTTACAAATTACTTCGCTCACCACACATCAACACCTTTTGATTAACTTGGTCGCCATTTCGCCTCAATGGTATTTTAAAGACTGGGACTCATGTTGTAGGATCAGCTCATTTTTTGTGTAAATAAGTTTGATGAATATAGACATCTTTAGGTCCTGAAGTATCCACCAAAATTACACTATAAATTTTGGTCATCAATATTCTATCTTCTGTCTCGTCAGACACTAATGCAATTAGGTCCTTATCTTTCCAATTGGACTGAAAATCCGCACAAACTTCTTGGTTGGGAGCATCCGTTTTATCTAATCAAATAAAAATCCGCGAATTAATATATGTCAAATTGCACCTAATTTATTTCTACATATTATACTTTTTCTTTAATTTTTAGCAAATAAATAAACAATATTAGAAATCTTCAAATACTTACATTCAGCGAGTTTCGCTAAATAGGCCTGTACTGAAAGTTTCGTTTCAATTTTACGAAGTTTTCGAAGCTGATCGAGAGAAATTGTTGTGTAAGTTCCATGATCCAAGCAGTATACACTAATACTGGACTCATCGTGAATTTGGGATACTTTGACACTGCATTAGTACCACGATAATTTTATTAGAACAGTTATGATTGCATGCGCACGTAAATTTTATTTTAAATGTCATAACAACGCACCGAACCCACTTATCCGTTGCAACCTCAGCTGCGTAGTATCCGTTCGGCACAATTTCATCTACCTTTAGAAAAGCTTTCACACTGTGGAAATTGGCCATATCTTTTTCCAATTCCTCCAACTTTTTCGCCTGCCTGTAGTCCTTGACCTTCATACAAAAAAAAACAATTATTTGCTGCCTAAAAAAATCATTAAAATAATTCAGAATATAATTATATAATTTATCATACATAGAAATTGTGGGGTCCAGCAACATTGAATATAGTCACATCAATGAATGTCTTCCTTTTACTGCAGTCCACAGCAACAATACCCGGTGGAGGTGCCACCGTTGGATCCGAAAACTCATCGTTCAAATCTTTCTTGCTATTTCCAGCTTCTACACAAAAAATACGCATAAAACATGAAACACATCAATAAAAAATAGAAAAAAAAACAAATAAAAAACCAGAACAAAATGTCGAACCGTAATTATAATCCTATTACATATAATTTACCTTTTTGAAGCTTAGGGGAACCATTAACTGGTTCATTTTTCTTGTAAACAGGTGTGTCATCCCCGTTCATTTCAGGTGGTGGACGATTAAGAGATGAATTACTCTGCCCACTTGCTTCATACGAGGAATTAGCAACCAGTTTCTAGGTGAAATAAGGTAAATTTTGTCAACACTTCAAGAATATAATTTTAAGCATCATCTCACAGTTGAGATGAGGATGAGACAGTAGCA
>JAAXYV010000667.1:0-11412 GCA_036851875.1 Novacerus sp. FZ-2019
TACTGAAGTAGTACAACGTAAAGTTTCAGTGAGTATTGTTTGATCATAATTTTATTTGATGAACAAGTGCCATACATAATAATATGCGTATATACTACGTGCATACATATATTATGGGAATCCCGCAAAAAAGATTCGGACTTTCAATAATACTGTCTATTTACTTGCATTACAGAGATGAGATTAGTCAAGGCTTTAGGATTCAGGATTACTTTTTTATCTTTATCTCAGCTTAGCATTCATCTCTCTATTTCTCTCTTAGTGTTAATGAATTTAATGTATATACCTAGATATCTCGTCATAAAACACTTGTAAAAATCTATCAAGTAAATTAAAGCCAATAATTCAGTTTTTATATGAGCAGCTGAACCTATGCAAGGGAGACTATAGGTACTACTTATCCTTCTATCCTACCTACCTACCTACTTAGCTGAATACATAATTGACAGATGGAAGGATTGATAATTGTGTTGACTTTATGATGTACATACATATATACATACATACACATGAGTAATGAACTGTACCTGAATATGTTGCAACTGTAATTTTAATGATGTTTTGATGCGTATCGTGGTTGACTACTGTGATATTAACATAAAATAAAATATAAGTATTGCATGGCTTTAAGATTAAGTAGCAGAGAGTGTATAGTGTACAAGACAAACAACCACTGTGCAGTGAGATATATAAAAAACAGTATTGATTTAAATTGATATTGGTATTTGGTTGCAGTTGCCTACTTACCGTAAATTTACATTAAATTATTGCAGTCCCATTTCATTTCTCATTTCATTACCCCTGTAATGTGTATAGAGTAGTGGTAGTGTAGTAGTGTAAGTAACCGTATTAGCTCCGCTACAGTACTAACTTTAATCTCATCTCGTCTTGTCTACTCTACATTATTCAATCCCATAAAAATGAACGATAGCCTTCTGAATAAAATAAAGAAATCATGCATGGTTGTGCAATCTATGGTATGCATGGATGTATCCTTCAATACAACCAAACCAGACAACTGTAATAGTAACAAAGCAAGCATCACAAATTATGATGAGATGATGGTAATGTGAAATCTTCTCAGACTACGACTATAGCAATTTCATGGCAGTGCTTAGTTTAATTCAACTCTGCTGAACTTAACTACTTCTTGGCGTCAAATCGTATCCTATTACATCTCTAACTTCATATCTCCACCTAAACAGTAGACAATGGAATGAGACAAGGCAAGAGGCTAGACCCATTATTAGCATGATAAAAATGATGACAGGATCAAAAACTTTGGTTAGGTACTTGGATCTATCTCCGTGTTCTATATAACATTTATTCTAATATTCAGTAAACAATAGATACCCATATCGATAATATAATATAATATAATATAATATATACAGAGAGAAAGAAGAAGAAGAAGCGTCTGCATATAGAGACAGATAGATCAAATCAACTAACATACAAACTGACATTCAAAGCCATTATCTCAATTATAAGCGCTTACCAAGCAGAAAGGATAAGTCCAAGCCTATAATTCGAATCCAATTCAACTAAATCAAGTCAAGTCAAGTCAAGTCGACATACAAAACAATTCGCAATCACAGCAGAATATAATAGCGAAAGCAATAGTAGTTAGATAGGTAGGTTGTTGTTTCTCCTTCTGCTGCTGCTGCTGCTGTGGCTGCTGATAATGCATCTGTGGATCAAAGAGCAGAAAAAATCAAGCAACACAGCAACAAGTGTCATCAGCACAGCATGTAGCAGAACTGACAACTTTAGAGTTACTTATACTAAACTATACAGAACTAATAAAAAAAGCTAATCAAACTATAAAAGCCATAATAAAGTAAGTAAATGTAAGCGGCTTTGGTATTGTTTTGCTTTGCTATAATATTGCTTCTCCTGCGTAGGAAGACTAATGGAAAGACTGTGCAAAACAAATGTAAATTGTTTAAAGCAAGAAGCATACTATATGATAGGACAGTGTAATGTACTGTAAGTATATAGTTAATGTAATGCAGCATAAGGTAATGAAAACGTAGCGCTGGTGTGTATCTAGTGTGTATAATGCTAAGTAAAGTAAAGTAAATGCATGTACTTAGAAGGAATGTGATGGGCTTTGAATGAGACAGAATTGCTACTTTTTTTTTCTTTTGTATTGTATATAGTAAAGTGATAAAAGTAAACGACTACTAAACTAACTAACCTTCGTAAGTGTCAAAGGCCCGCACAGTTTAATTCAATTCCATCGATTGAATACTGTACCACATACATGCATAGATTCTATGGAATTAATGAACCAAAAAATTCATCAGCATACATTTACATATAAACTGCAGGCATATAGGAAAGCAAGGCATGGCTTTTGGCATAGGTAGATAAGTATATGAAGACATAAAAATTCAAAACTGTAATATAATATGAAGTGTCTATAGACCAAGCCAAGCCAAGTCAAAGCCAAACTAAATGTGTAGTGTAGTCATAGCATTCAGCACAGAATACAGATGGAGCATAGCGGGAAAACAACATCACTAAGTAAAGTAGGTTCATAAAATCCTATAAAGGGCCACATCCACATAATATTATTGGCATTATCCACCTGACCTTAACTTACGTTAAGTTAACGTAGCTTAAACTTACCTAGCTTAAGAAACTACTCACATTATATGTAATGTAAAGAGAAAAACAGAACAAACCGGACCAGAACCAGATCTGAGATGAAAACAGAAGAAAGCACAGATGGACAATAAGCCCAAGAAGAACTCAGTCCATTCCAGTCAATTCTAATCTAATCAGCGTCATAGATTCAAAGTCAAAACCACAGACAGACAGCAGGGAAGCATTTAGATTTATATAGAGCGCAGAGATTATACACTGTAAAAAGACAAAGTATGTACCTTAAGCTTAAGTAAAGTAATAATGTTGTTTTCTACGTGTAAGTATGTATGTATGTAATGTATATATATATCTATATGTATGTATGCATAATGTTTAATATCCATAATAAGGGAGCCGCCCGTCTCCATTCATGTTTTTGCACGTTCTTTTTAGCGTGAATAAATAAATACAAACTACTCATGCAATCCATCCATCTAACCATCCAACCAACCAATTCAATTCAGTCCAGTCTAACCAATCTAATTCATGCAATGCATTGCAATTCAATTCAATTCAACTATTATATGCGTCGTAGTTAGTCAGTCGCACTTGGCCACTTATACTTACTTATCAACTCAACTTAACTGATCAAGTCTAGTCCAGTCCAGTCCACAACACAACAACAAGCACAGCAGACTAGTTCAGTCGATTCATGGTTCCCAGTAATAACATAAATGAATCGGTGCTCTCTCATTTTACCGTGGGAATACACCTGCTCCTCTCCTGCTCACAGCTTAACTTAACTATCAACTCAAGCTCAGCTCTCCTGTCTCCGCGCGGTCGTGTAACTTTATATCTATCCAATCCACAGAAATACATACATGCATATAATATACACTTCATGCTATGGCTATGCCCTCTTCTCTAGCTGCTACTACAAAAACGTTCTTACTTATCAACTTTTAACTATATCCTCAATACTCGACTGTTATAAGACTGCTATACCCTATAGCTACTTCACCGATATGACAGTCACCTCTATAGCTATAGGGTATAGTAGTTCTAAAAAAGCTGAGTTTGAGGATATATGTTTCATTTGATATGTTATGCTGGGGGAGTAGTACACATACATTACATCCTCACTTATTATAAACTTAATACCTGTGTTTTGCCTATTCATACAATGCATACATACACCTACTACACTACCTACACTACATAAGTACTTTCTTTATGCTTATTTGTACAAATATAAATATATATATACCTAAATTACTCTTCTCTATATTTATTTAAAATATGCCTGGCTAGGCCTTCATACATTGAGGACATTAATATTTTCAGTATGGACTGAAGGTGCGACCCTGTAGTAACCCTGTGTTCTGTGTACAGAGTACAGATATGTATGCACAAGAGGCAAGTAAACAGAATACATCTATTGCTTTGCCTTAGCATTTATACAAATAAACGTAAGGGATAGAAGATAATAGATGTTGTTATGGGGATGGCTTGGTAGGTATGGTATGTTCTATGTACAAGTTGTAACATGAATTCTATATTCAATGCGAAAAATAACAGGTGAAAATTCCAATCCTTTCTCATTCTCTTCTCTTCTTCATCTCATCTTCTCTTCACTGGTTTAGTCTGGTTGGGCTGGTCTAAGATGAGATGAGAGAACTTGTTATGTTATGATGTTATTTCCTAGATTTACATTCAGCTGAGCTACAATCTATGTATGTATGTATGTATGTAAATTCCTGAGGCGAGCCTTCTGCCTGCTTGCCGTATGTCTGTTGTTTGTGCTTTCTTCTTCATAATGTCATCATCATTTTTCCATGTGTTTATTTATGTGCTGATCGAACCCCTTTGAGCTATTCCTCACTTCTTTTTATTTCACTGTACATTACATTCGGGTAGAGCTGAGAATAGAGAAGAGTTAGAGTGGAGTAGAGTAGTAGCCCTTTAACAACCATATTCATACATGTATACATTCTACGTAGTTCAATCTAAGTCCAGTATAGTCAAGTTCAGTCCAGTCCAGTCAATCCACTCTATTGTACTTAAAATACAATGGAAAGTCTGTATGTAGAAAGGAATAGAATAGAAAAACAAGGTAAGATTGAGTGAAGTAAAGAGGAGACGAGGCAAGCGTTGAATCTAAATTTGAATTTTTTAAATTCTTCGACCCTTCTTCTACACTTTTTATACAAATGAATACAAAGGAAGGTGCGTAACATTCATTAAGCCCAATCAAATCCAATCTCAACAATCTAATCAAAATTGCATTTAAAAACAAAGCATTGTATTATTTAGACTATTTAATTTTACTTATAGTTAGGTACAAATCAAATACAGCAGGTAGGATTGGAGTGTAGTGTGTGATTCCAAATATTTTATTTAGGTATGTATAGAAATTGTAGAATGAGAGTCGTATGAAAAGTAAAGATGGGAGATGGAAGACAGCAGTGGTTATTGTGAGAAAGTTAGTTTAATGATAGAGTTGAAATGTATTTGTGACTCTGCATAACTCAAAGCTGAGGAATAAGATAAGGACAAGGAATGTTTTTCTCTAGACTTTATAGGTACTTTTATAATAAAGTGAAGAGTGAAAAGGAATGGATCGATTATCACCTCTTGATCTGGTGCTAATGGAACAGCCTATTTGTGGAGTCAAGTCAAGTCAAGTACTCAGTGTTTAAGGATTAAGTTGAAGTTCAGTTAAGTAAGACCGAGTGAAGGAAGATGAAAAGCTCGGGGATTGGGATACGTTGGTTGTGGTATTTCGTTTGTTGCTAAGAAGCTAGATGGTTAAGTTAAGTTAAGCACTCTTATATTATATCCATCCATCTCTCTATCTATCTATATAGATATACAAAGCAGATATAATAATATGATGTGATATGGCATTTTCATGGCTGCTTAGATACAAAAGCCATGATTTATATCTTGTTGGCGCATGGATATCTATCTAATGCATCACATTAAAAAGAAGTTAGTTCCTACCATAAGATTTATTTCACAAGCGTGGGATCATGTCTGGTGATAATGATATAGTAGGGGGATCAGAATGATGGTATTTTCCTTAGACCACACTGCCTTGACTTGCTTGCTTTGCTCGTTTTCTCGTCACATTTTTGTTAACCTGACTGAGAATCTCTAGTTTATCCCTATATCTTCCACATTAAAATACAAATACAAATGTACATCTTGCTTATAGATGAGGAGAGAATATTATTACATAGCAAAGTATAAACTGAATGAAGGGTCAATATCCATTAAGGCTTTTAGGCTTGGCATCGTGTAATACATATTGAATTTACTTATGTACATGCAAACAAACTACTCAAAACAAAATACGAGAGACCAACAGCTAAGTTTTGGTTTAAATCACACGAAGGAGGAATGAGTTTTTTCGTTTGTCTATACATTAACACGTCCAAATATTTATCAGTAGGTTTTCTGCAAGGTTTTTCTCATCATTAAGTCTCCAATGCAGTGAAATGAATCTGACTCCAGTGCAATGCTTCCAATTTCATTTTCATCACCCCAACGCAATCCAATAAATTCTTCTCAATGCAATGGCAAATAAACATAAATTGTTTATATAATTCTCAAGTCGGCACAAACTCTGAAAGAATAATAATACTGTCGAGTAGGATCTCTTCCCACTTTGCTTTCTTTTATCTAAACAAGCATCAAATCTATCTCTCACTTTGTACGTCACGCCACGCCAAGGCAAGTCAAGTCAAGCCACCTTCTTCGTCGCTTTGTACAGATTTCCTTAACTCCTTAAACTTTACATGTTGGGCTGTGTTGTGTTGTTTGTAAGCTCGTGCCAAGCAATTCAAGGGATGAAATGAAATTGAATTGAATGCCACAGTAAAGAAAGAAGTGAATTCAAAAAATCCATAAAGTAGAATATAAAAGGCCATTAGAAAACCCAAAAGAGTAAAGAGTATAGAGATAAATGCAAGAAACAAGAGCAGACAAGGAAGGTAAGTTGAAGATGGGCTGAATCCTAATTGTCCTCAAAATTTATGAGTTTTAAAGAACATTCTGGATTGTATACTGTACTGTACTTATAGATGTATATGGAGTAGGAATTATTATATGTAACGTTTAACCTACCTACATGACAAATACAAAAGACAAGACAAAATGCATTTCCCACTCACTTTACGTACTCCATTTCATTTCAATTCATTGGAGATTGCATGATATTTCATGCCGGTCTCTATTTGATTCCTCTGTGTCCTTTGTGCTACATTATATTTATTTCCTACCTCCTCAGTTCAATTCTGTTTTGTTGTATTTTCTTATGTTTTGTTCCTGCAATCTATTAGGAGGGTGTGGTGGACAATGTGTCCAATCCAATTGGAATTGCTGTAGTCACGTTTCTCGTTTACCTCGCACCATTACTGCCACACCAAATCCCCAAGTCCATTTTAAACTTTATACTTCAAGGTTTGAATTTGGCCTAGGTCTGTCTTCTCTCTCTCTCTCTCTCTCTCTCTCTCTCTATGTATAATTTCGTCTTGGCCTGACTTAACTTGACCGAAGACAACACAACAACGGGGCTGACCAAAGCATAGTATAAAATATAAAGGCTGGACGATGCAATAGAGAATTTGTGTCGCCTCGCCACTTATGAAGTTTGTCTCAAACTTGAAGACCAAAGAATGGTTTAGGTTTCTCTCTGTGTAGCGTATAATAAATGTTAAACGAGGTGCAATATTTCATGTTCTCTGTCCCTTCTTTTATGATATTGGATTTACTCAAACCTAACCAAACGAACTTAACCAAAACTAGCGATGAGTAATAAGGAATGAGCATTCAACGTGAGCTTCAGCAAATAAGCAACCTAAGGCATGCCTAAATAAAGGTAAATAAAATTCCCTCCGTCCATTTCTTTTCCACTTTCAACTATTATTACAACTACAAGACTTCAGAAAGAGACTATTCCAGAGAGCGAGAGTGAAACTGGTGACAGGGGTTGAAGTGGCAATAGTGGTGAAGAGAAGAGTGTGTATAAAGCAGTCCACAGTCAAAGCAAAGAGTCACTGTCACCTTTTATCCCATACTTATACATACTAGAAAACACTAGTGTCGTGTAAAATGTACACTTGTACACTTCACTTCACAACTCTACTATACTACAAAATATATGAAATGTAATACTTTGCACTAGACTATACCGATACCAAAACAGTTAGTTCTCGTAAGTACATGTACGCATACAAGACAAGGCAAGGAAAGGGAAAATAAATTAGGATACAGATTCGATGAAACTAGGTAAACGTAGAATAGCATACGGATAGAAGAGAGAGAGAGGGAAGAGGAATAAGGAAACAAGACCTTATAAGAAAAAGACGAAGATGGAGAATCCAGCTCTGAACTGAAATCAGTGAAACCAAGGAAGATGAAGAAGATGAGTATATTTCTCGTAGTTTTAAAGCCAGAATATAGGTAGTTATACAGGATATATAGAAGGTAGTAGTAGTAGAGGTGGATGGATCGATGGACTATGGACTCTGAACTGGAGGGAGGTGAGGCTGATGTGAAAATATTTGTGAAGTTGTGACCGCCCACGATTACCTACACTTTACACTTGTCGTCCGGCCTTTAGGCACCCAGGTGGGCTTGAGACGGACCGGCGCCGGCCGGTCGCTCAGTCTCAGACCCAGACCCATTCTCAATCGTTGAGTTCAGTTCAATCCTGTTGTGTTGTGATACTACTCTATGTAGCTGAGGATTGAGCAAAGCAAGATCTCTCCAAGACGAACACGGATTCTGGTTCTACATCTATGCTACACTATACCTACATTCTGGATTCTGGAGACCATTGCATTTAGTAAAATGCGTGTACACTATAGCAATACTGCAGTATGGATGTACATAGAGTACAGGTTCTTCATTGAATTCCCTTGTATCTTTTCTCCAGCCGTAAACCAGACCAGACCAAAACAGGCCAGATCTTCCTTTCTGAACCTAACCAGCCGGAGAGATCTTTCTAGTTTTAAACCACGAGGCCACAGCAGCCTGGCCCATATTTCAGTTCAGTGCAGCTCACTATATATATTATTTGTATACAAAGTCTAAAGTCTCATTTCACACCACTTGTCTCGCCTTGCCTTTTTCTTGCTCTGATTTCCCAGACCAGCTCAACTCTGCTCTTTTTAAGCGAAAAGCCAAACAAAACCATGCATATATGTGTAGGTACAGGAGAGAACAGTACAAAACAAATGTCATGCCATGCCACACATGATCAACACAAGGCAAGGGAAATATAAAGAAAAGGAAAGGAAGAATACCTACACACAGAACATATAATATGACAAGACAAGTGGTGGCTGGACTAAAAACATTAAACAACCAAATACCAACAACATGGTGGAATGGATACAATTCAATACTTACTTACACTTACTCTTACTACATACTTAGAACAAGTGCTACATACAGGGCAGTGAAAGAGAGAGAGAGAGAGGGAATATGACTTTTGCATTTTACGGAGTTGAGAAATAGGTATGTAATGTAGGCAAGGCAAAGCATGTATATAACATAACAGATAAGACATGGAAATGGACATTATAACATAACACTGCCACTAGGTACTACTATAGGTAATAATTTCAAAGAAAGAATTCCTAGAGGAATTTACTTTTTACTTTTCTCTTTACTACCACCACTAGGCAGGCACTATAGTGCTTGTACTTACAGATGTGTCGTCTGAAAGTACTTATCTCATACTTAAAGTTCTACTTATGGAGACAGGAACGATGTTGACAAGACACAAATTGTCGTCATTATTTGACGACATTCACATACATATATTTATTATTATATTCTTCCTCACTTCACTTCAAGTTTAGTTAAAGTCTCAAGTCGGTATTCTTCTAAATTTTCTATTCCGCTATCCTATCACTATGCCATGGTACTATGGAATGGAGTATGGAATGGATGAAATAAGTGGTCAACTTGTTACATGCATCGGAAACATTTTCATCCTCATCCTGAATGCAACTATATATACTAAACCTACTGACTGTTGTGGTCCGCTCAAGTCCCAGAGGGAATGGAATTATGAAATAGATGTATGTATCTATGTACTGGTCATTCACAAACAGATGCTTGGCCAGGATTTTTTCTTGTTCTACAGTTCAGCTCAGTCAGTCAGTCAGTCATTCATTCAGCAGCATAACATAATAACACAAGAGAAACGTGTTACACATGCTAAGTAAGTGCTACATATGGGTTTCCGACTCATTGCATCACAGTCTTAAAACAGACTTCCGTCTGCTAACTTAACTACACCTATTAAAAATAACTATGCTTATGATGCTTACTTATGCAATGCCGTCAAGGCGATTATCGGGTGAGGACGTAACAATTTGGTTTCAATTAACGCTCCCGTTCTTGTCGCCAATCCATCTGTAGGTACTCTTATATCTGTAGGTACTTTACACTTCACTCCTGCTTTTATAACATTTCCTCCATCCGGCATGTACTTGTATTCTATATTCGACCTTCAATACTCCAACAAATACTGTACAATACTGTACTGTCTTGTATACTGTAAATCCTATGCTCCATACTCCATACCCAATTTNTATTCTATATTCGACCTTCAATACTCCAACAAATACTGTACAATACTGTACTGTCTTGTATACTGTAAATCCTATGCTCCATACTCCATACCCAATTTCAATACCAAGTGACGTGTTCCCAGACAAAATGTTTTTCTCTTTTTAGGAAACCCAAACATTTCACTGGTAGACTGTAAACAAGATAAAACTTGAAAAAAGACAAAGAGATAATGCCTTATTAAATTATCATAGTCCTTGAAATTGGTTAAAATTCAAGACAAGAGGTTAAACAAGCACTGACCTCCAAAATTAGTTTGGAAACTTGAATAATTTAGTGCCAAAAGGTTTTTCAAATCATGCCTATCAGGGTTGAAATCTTCTTCTGAGCAATATGCAACAATAGGCCGTACACACTGGAATTATTTACTTGACTTCATTCCACTCCACTGCAGTCCATTAGTATTAGTGTCTTACCGGTGGGGCATGGCATGGCATAGCATGGGTTTGGTTTGGTTGAGATCTCTAAGTTTGACTTGACTTGACTTGACTTTGTCTGTCGTCAGCATAAACGGAATGCTCATGATGATCATACTTACTTACACTTGCTTACTAACTTTGAACTTAGTCATAATAATGTAATCCTCTCTGGTCTTTCTCATACTCATACATTACTATTGAGTATACAGATTACAGATATGCTATCTAGAGAGTTTACTTTCATGAACGTTGCAACACCAGAATTTTAATAGAAAAAGAAAGAAACTGAGGTTGAGTCAAGGCAATGCAATGAGCAAGTCAAGCGCCAAGAGCTAACTAACCACCCGGTCGCTTACTCAACTAAACTAAACTCAACCTCAACCTTTGTAGTAAAGTCATAGTCATAATACATAATCCATAATAATAAGAATGATAATAATCTCTCTTCTCACTATGTAGACAAAATACCCCATCAGTTTCTTTCTTCGGGTTGCTTTTGACTTTGCCTTTATTATTACGCCTCGCCTTTCTTCAATATGCCTTTCTTTACGTTACATTCACACTTGACTTGACTGCACTATAATATCATAGACAGTTCAGTACAGTGAGCAGGAGAGTAGTAGAAAACAAAATGAGCCGGGGGAAAAAGCAACACTCGCAGCAAACTTATACTATACTAAAGTCAAAACAGATCATGATCACATCACCATTTACAATGCAATATAGCATAGCTCAACTTATATTATATGATGTT
>JAAXYV010000668.1:0-11411 GCA_036851875.1 Novacerus sp. FZ-2019
GGCAGTGGCGGTGATGACACAGGGTTACCTTCAACTCCTGGGTCACCACTAAAAGCTCCAGATTCCCCCATTTCTCTCATCCCCTTAGGCAAATCCATGAGCGGCAAAAAAGACAGCTTATCTCCTGGAACTACGACGGAACAATTAAATAATTTAAAAAATAGTAGTAGTAATACCAATATTAGCAACAACAACAACAATAATAATAACAATAATAGCAATGCAGCTGCGGCAAGGCCTTGGATGCTGCCCATTTACACGAAGACAAATGGAACAGCAGCCAGTTCAACGTCAATTGCCAATGGAAATGGAAGTCCTAATGGAGAGAAAGAGAATGGGGAAGCGATGAGTGAATCAGAGAAACAGTTACTTCAGCTTAAAAGAGAAAATACAGTAAAAGATCTGACACAGAAGCTAGCTAATCAAAGCCTCCTAACAAGTCCAGTAGACGAGAACAAATCGTTTATTCGGACTGGAGATTTATCTGGTAAGAACCTGCATACCTATATAGCTTCTTTGTACTACCTGAGTTACATAAAGGTACACTATATACTTAAATCATTTTTTTCAAACAGGTGTTGTTACAAAAGCTAAAGAAGGATTGGCTAAGTCAAAATCCCGAGCGGATATAAAGCCACCTCAATCCGAAGGTCTCACAAACGGAACAGGAAATAAAGGACTTCCGTTGGAATCGAAAAAATCGGATAATGAACTCCATTGGGATTTTCTAGTCAGTAATTTTCACCGACCACTCGAAATTTGCGATCTCGACTTCACTGATTTAAAATCCATAGACGATGAAGATATTTTGGCCCCAAGTCAGTTCCTAGTTAATGGTCATAGTCTTCCACCTCCAATGCCAACGGCTAATGGGTATCCTCCGCCACCTCCTCCAAGCGCAGGAAAGTTCGGTGGCACTCCTCCACCTATTAATGGTATGAATGGCTTCAACAATGGTCGTAGTCCTCCGGCCCCACCTCTCTTTGGCATCGCCTTAAAACAGCAGTTGCAAGCTAATTCCAACGAGTCATCTCCAAAAGACAGCAATACTACTCCCAATAAAACAAAAAAGACAGTCAAGTTGTTTTGGAAGGAAGTTCGAGAGGATCCGGTAACGGCGTTGAAAGTTGAGAAAGTAGGCTGCATTTGGAATGAGCTTCAAGCTATTCCGTTAGACACTCAAAGATTGGAACATCTTTTTGAATCACGAGCCAAAGATGTGATAAATAAGGTTCGTACTTGGCGTATTTGGAACTGCCCATTTTACTATGAGAAATTTTTTTTGGGGAAAAGGAGTACCTAAAACATTTCATTTACTACACAATTTTACACTTTTCCAGTAAAATGTAAATGAAATTTTAAGAATTACCTTATTAACACACAAAGCTATAATAGTATGCACTAAATAATATTTCTAAGCTGATAATAATATGAGGAGGTACATGTAAGCAGCGCTCATTATCTTCTCAACCACTATTTTTTGAACGCAAAAAACACCAGATTTAGCTATGCTTTGCCACATTAACACTACCATGATACTTTGCACTTAATATGACACTTTTTAAGCCCTTAAAATGATACCTGTATGTAGAGCTTAAATAATATGGAAGCGGTTGGTTGAACTTAGATATGGGTATGCAATACAATATTAGTCAACGCTGGATGATAATTTTCGGACAAACAATGTCGGAAATAGCTTTCTGCCAATTTCTATCTAAATCTTACTTGATCTAATTTGTTTTTTTTAATTATTGGTCTCGGTATTCTCTCACTGCTCTATGTGAAAAACTTCACTTTGACTTGTACTTCATGATATCCACTATATTCACCCATTTAAAATCGTCTGATCTCTGAACTATTATCTTAGCCTTTCTTTGTGACCATTTGATTAGGATTGAATTGACTTAATTTGGTTTGTTTTGATTTTTGCTGCTTACTCTACGCTTTGGACTTACATCGAAACTTTGGTGGCTACAGGAGGTGAGTATGATTACACTGATGGCTTACGTATTTTTTGTTGTACCTTTAGAGCTGCATGCGGTGCAATAGTGCAAAGCAAAGCACACACTCTCACTTACTTACAAACTTACACTACCTATACTTGTAGTTTTTTTCTGGTTCCTAATTGGCCTGCTTTCACTAGTTTTTCTTGCTTATTACTCACACTGCAATAAAATATTATAACCCCCCAACTAATATAATATTATAATTGCATTGTTGTAACTGGCAAGTTACTCATTTTCGTAGTCGTAATCACTGAATACGTACGACGTGTACGAAGTGAGACCTGTTAAAATTGTTGTCTTGTAAATGAGTCAAGTCAATGTGTCTGTATTGTGTATAATGTGTACAAGTTTTTAACTGTCTGACAAGTTTGAACCTTCCAAACCAAAATGATCATTCTATAACCATTTCAGAAACAAGCTGATTCAAATAAGACAAAGGAAATTGTGGTCCTGGATCCGAAGCGATCAAATGCTATTAATATTGGAATGACCAAGTTACCCCCGCCGAGAACAATTAAGGCTGCAATAATGAAAATGGATGCTACGATAATTAATCGAGAAGGAATTGAAGTAAGAGGAAATCTACCAGAGAGAGAAAATTATTTCACTGTTACTATTCATATTCATATATGTAATAATGATTGATACTCAGACTTCTGTGGTTCAATCATGTATAGAAATTACTCTCCATGTTGCCGACGGAAGAAGAAAAAGCTAAAATCACGGAAGCACAATTCGGCAACCCAGAAACACCACTAGGAAGTGCAGAACAATTTCTTCTAACTTTATCTTCTATTTCGGAATTGCCTGCCCGACTGAAAATATGGGCTTTTAAGCTGGACTATGAAAACTTAGAAAAGGTAATAATACATTAGGGTTTTTAACAATGGTTTATTTTTTCAGACAAAAAAACTGATGTTATGTGAGTTGTACAGAAAGTAACTGTTGTGATCAATTTATTTATTTACAGGAAGTGGCGGAGCCTCTGATGGACTTGAAACAAGGTATAGAAGCTTTGGAGAAAAACAAGACATTCCGCTGCATCCTATCGACGCTCCTGTGTATTGGAAACTTCCTCAATGGTGCGGAGGCCAAAGGCTTCCAAATCGAATATTTGGCCAAAGTGCCTGAAGTCAAAGATACTGTTCATAAACATTCTCTCCTTCATCATCTTTGTCAGACCGTCAATGAAAATTACCCTGAGTCTACCGATCTGTATTCTGAAGTAAGTGAGAAAATCCAAACCTGTTTTTTTTTCTCTATAGTTGCTGATAGGCACACGCCTTATTATGATTGTATGTTTTCCTTAATTACCAGATCGGTGCTGTAACACGAGCTTCAAGGGTTGACTTTGATGAGATTGCAACTAATCTGGTCAAAATGGAAAATGATTGCAAGGCTTCCTGGGATCATCTTCGAGTTATTGCAAAGCATGATGGCCCTACCAATATGAAGCTCAAGTAAGGTTCTGGTTCTGTCTACCTGCATGATATTTTTTAAAGGGCTCTATTGAACTCGTTTATACTATTACAGAATGTCAGAGTTTTTGGCTGACTGTGCCGAGCGAATCATTGTGTTGGGAATAGTTCACCGTCGAGTAATAAATAGGTACACTGGGTCAAACTTATCATACTTACAGTAAAGTGTAATAAAAAGACAAATAATTGATTTAATAAATTGATTTCAGATTCTATAAATTTTTGCTTTGGCTGGGTGTCTCAGCACATCAAGTGACAACAACTAAGCCACATGTGTTATTCAAAATAATTTCTGAGTTTGCTCTTGAGTACAGAACCACTCGTGAGCGGGTGATACAGCAGCTGCAGAAGAAGGCGAATCATCGTGAGAGAAATAAAACTAGGGGCAAAATGATAACGGAGGTACAGTCACAGTCACAGTCACAGACTCAGTCATTGAACAAGCCTGGTAGTATGGTTCGTATAAACTGGAATTTATAATACAAATTAGCTAACTTTGACTATCATTAGCCATACTGAGAGGTTAACTATAGTGATGATGACCTAATTTTTGTATAGCAAATTATGTACAAAACCAAAGAAGACAAGGCTGACGCAGAGCTACGTCAAGTACTCAATAAAACAACTACTAGTGATAAAGAAGGAGAAGTGGTGAGAGGAGCTCTTACCTGGACGAGACGTCCAAAAAGCCAGCAGCCCAATAATAACAAGTCTAATAATATTAATAGTAACAATAGTCCTACCCTCTTAAGTAACAACTTTCATAATAATAAATGTGCCACATTAAATGGAAATGGTACGCTGACTGACGGAGACGATGAGATTTTGGAAAGTCTGGTCAAAACTGCTACTCGAACTTCTGATACCCGGGCAGCTCCTCGAGAAAGGAAAAGAAATAATGCTCGATATGCCGATCGAAAATCATGTAAGTTCATTTAGCTATCAAATCCGGAAAAAAATCAGCTATATTTTTAACCTAAAATAAAGGCTTAGTTAGGGTATTCTTAATTTCTTGTTGTCTTTACCTGTTGTGATAAATATGTTTAGTACAATTTTCTTCCTCAGAATTGTATTCGTTTCAGCATCTTGCTAGTAAATGTATTTACAGTATTGTATTTTCTTACTATCTACATGTACCTGCGGACAAATACAAAATGTATCCTAACATCGACGAATCAGTGAAGAGATCACGAACCAGAGAAAATAATGTAGGCGCAGCCCTATATTCTGCTATTTTAAACTGAAGACATTTCAATGCGCATTGACAACAAAGCTGAAATTTTACCAAATTGTTCATTTTTATACTGGTATTTACATTTCACTGATTATGGGTTTGTCTTCGGTTGTGTGCTGTGTGAAGCAAATAGAATGTGTTTTACTTCCGTAATTGTGCTTGGATTTGACAAAATCAAGCTGTCTATTAAATAACAATTGACACATATTCTTGACCTAATGTAATGATGAAACAGCATGATTATCTTGAGGTTTTCAAAAATTATTATTACTTTTAAATTCTTCCAGATTCTGTTTGTATTCTAAAGATATGTCTTCATCCAGTTTATTCCTTGAGCTGAAGATAATTAATTCAGAATTTTTAAAGATTGTCTGTTTTACAGATATACCATGAATAATAAAAAATAGTAGTTACTGATTGCCTGTGATTGATGTTCGGCTTGGATACCTGACCAATGATAAATTAGTTTGCATGCGAAAAATGCACTTACTCGATTTTTGTTTATTATTCAGATTTGAACGTTTTTGGAGTTTTTTTTATACTGCTCGGAAGGACGAAAAATTGAAAATAATTTGGTGTTTTGGTTGTTTTTGCAGTACGAAGAACACTACGAAACGGCTTATCCGAAGAAGAACGAAAAATGCTCGCAGCTTTCATGGCCAATGGACACTCGTTTGCAGCCTGATTGGATTTTAAATCTGCAGAAGTTACTCATCGCAATTTTTGCTTTCTATTTAGAAACAACCTTATCTATTGCTCTTTACCCGCAGATCTGCCTATAGTAGAAATAATATTATTATTTACGGAAATGTTCGAGAAACTAATAAACAAGTGTAGTAACATGTATAAAATATGAATCTTTTCAGTTTCAATGGAGGTTGAATCTTGAGTACGTAGAAAGTCGTATCAGATGCTTCTTTTGATTGAATTTACCTAGTCAGTAACTATTTGCAGTAAATTAAAGTTGAACTATTATGATGCTAAAACATGACTTGAGTAGACTGCAGTACACCTAAAGCTGTTGGAGGAAATCTTCACAATATGAGAATACCGTTCGCGTTTTATATCGTATTACCAATAATTACCATACATAAAAATATTGTTATCAGGCGTAAGATTGTATGCCGGGATAGCGCCTATGAAATATGTACCTATGTATTGCGATATAACATACTTGGATAGCTTAAAGTAATCAAAAAATGTAAATGATTGTAAGGAACAAGCCAAGCCTTATTCCCTAGTAAAAGTTACCAAAAAAATTCAAAATACAACAAGGCTACGTTTAAGTGTATTCAGCCAATTTTGTGTTTGAAGACATTAAAAAACTGAATTTACGAAAATTACATTTAATTCCTTGATATCATTTGTCAACCTTCTAATTGTACACCTATTGCAGTCCTTAATATCGCATTTATAATGCATTAATAAATGCAGTTAACAGTGTGCTATATATGCATAAGTAGGTATGTATCAATTGGAGCATAAGTTGATCGATGAATAAAATCAAATCAAATGAAATACAATAATTTTTGCTTCACAAAATGTAATTTATTTAAAATGTGCTTACTTATACAAGAGCAAGCTGCGGATGCTTTAACAACAATTTTGTAGTGTACTTGCGGTGCTTGTACCACACATACACCCGAGACACTACATTCCTTCAACGGCATTTAAAATTCAATTTTCTGCATTCATCTTTTATCAATGCTAGGAGCCTTTCTTTAATGGAAATCTACCATTTTATATCTAGGTTCTCCTGTTTCCACTTAATAACTGTAAAAAGTACGTTTACAAATGTAACTTCAGTCCACATCCACAATTTTAATCCAAGTAAAATTAACCATCAAATTTTTAATCTGATCGTTGAAGCACTTGGATGTAATCAAATATTTACCAATACTAAACGTTTTTCCCTTACATTTTAAAATCTAAAGTTTGACTAGGAAGATGTAGAAATATCTACCTACACAATTTGAAAATTTATAATTTAACTGTATAACATTCACTATAGAAAACCATTATAACTGTAACAATAACGAGTAATATAATACAACCAGAATATGTTTATGACGCAAGTACAAAAGAAAAGACACTGTCAAAACATCAGGCGCTCTAGCTACAGTAATTTTTGTAATATCTTCTCACTTCATTCGATGTACATCTGATGTATTGCTTAGTAGCAGTGCATAACTTAAGCATGACACTATAAAATACATACATGAAGAGTACATTTACCGTCCCCTGGGAAATGATGTATGTATTATAATTGACATACTATAGCACACAAAATTACTATTATATTTTACTACTTGATTAATACATTCTTAATCCAACTTCAGTTTTTTAACTGATTCTTATTCACATTTTTAATATAATTATGTTTGTTTCCTGCCCACCAAATCCGTTCCTTTCGCAACATACTACTGCTTCTCTGTATCATTACATAAAAATGCTTTCTGCACTAAAGCAGACTAAAAATTCAATAGTATACCTAATTCACGATCAAATACCATCATGATTTGCAGCACTTTAAGCTTTGATAATTAGTTTAATTAATTTACTTTTAACACTTTAATAGTATTAGCAGGATTAGTTCCTGCATTTTTATGTGCTCCCAAAATTATTACATTAGCATATGAGCTAGTGCAATCAATCGTATTACTAGACCTACTGAAGCTTATTCGTAAAACTATATAGCATTTGCATTTTAAATACCTAAATATGTTTCAACATGTCATGACAGCGGTGCTGAATCTGCAACTTCGACGCTAATTTTGTACGTTTTCGAAGTCAATTAACTAATAATTACGAAAGTAGAGAAATGAGATTTTAACATACTACCGATAAATGATATTATAGAGTTAGTAAGCATAGTGAATTAGGCAAACAATATAGTCTAAATTTTTACTATTTCCAAAATACTAATTGAAACCAATGGTCAATACGTTCCAAGTTTTAAATAAGATCAAAGGCAGCCTAACTTATTACTGCTACGAAAATCCCTACATAATACATTTTCTTTGTCCTTGCTTCGGTCTACCATTCTACTAAGTTTTAGTTGTTACAATTTCTATGTCAGTGTTTCAATTATGGACTTCTCTGTACCTTCATTTCGTTAGTCTAACTAAAGACCCAATATTTGTAAATCGGTTTCGATCTTTCCATAAATCTACAATCGATTCTAGTAAGGTCAGCCTTATCTGTCAATATACCTTGAATTTTACATTAAAGCTTTTTCCACCCATCTTTTGGTTGTATCTAAAGCCTTCGGAATCACCGTTTGGTACGTCGGTACAGACACATTGTGAACACTATAAATATTTATTTTTATGGCCAATACGTCAATGTGCTTCAATTATATTTATCATTTACAATATGAATGTAACTTTGTAAAGTTGTTGACAATCCTGGTTAACCAGAAATTTGATAAATTGGATTTTGATTTTGTACCGGTAGCCCCGAGAACAATAGACTTATGCAATTTTTGTAGTGTTACTACGGTAGGTAAATGTATAAACTATAAAGGAGTATTAAAAGCGATTGTATAGATGCAAGTAGATTCATTGTTGGAGGATAAGTATTTAGCAAATCTGATTATTTTCACTATCATTGGAGAGCTCTGGGCTCTCAGAAATGGGATTCTCGGTGATGCGAATATCGCTCAATCCTTTGTCAAGGATACGAGTGTCCATTGCAGAGCCTCTGTTGGCATTTGGGTCGGAGACACCGAGATTAATCAGAGTTCCAGTACTTATGCCTTCACCTTTGGGCGTGATTACACCACTGGAAGTAGAAGCTGCGTCTTTGGAGGAAGAATTGCCATTATTGAGGGAAACACTTGATCCCGCTGAAGATCCAGCACCGCTCACACCGCTGTCTACGGATATTTTCCGATGCTGCGAGACTTTCTTTATTGAAAGGCACGGAACTATATTAAATAATCCATTTTTGGTTAACTTTTAATTTTTTTTCTACTTATTCCATGAGTGAATATAACAGCACAAATACTAATTGGCATCATGCACAATCCGCGGACTATACCTTCGGGTAAATTGTTCCAATTACTTACTTATTTATTTAAGATGAATAAGTATGCAGCGTATTGATAAAAGACATCAAAATAAGTATTTAAATCTATTTATATTTCAATGGTACCATAAATGGTCACACCACCTTCCCGGTATAGTACTTTGGATTCACCCATCACAACAAATGCACGATGCACGCATAAGCTAAGCATAGCATTGGTATAATCTTAATCTCAAAGCTTAGAAGCCAACTAATAAGGTCAGAATAAATGCATGGAATATAAAAAGGAAGAAGCATGCAACTCTGAGACAGGTTGGAAAGATTAGGAAAGAATGAAGGTAAAGCTCTCCACATCAAGGAGTTAGTGCACTGGTCAGCTCCTAAATATACATTGGAGCTTCGAAATTTGGACATGGAGATTCCTGTCGAGGTAGTTCTCCATCCTCCTTTCCACCCGTTGCCAGACATTTAAATGTATCATTGCATTTTAGGTTCGGAAGGTGGTTATGGCTTATTACACACAGGATATAGGAAATGCTCAAAGTCACTAGTTTTAATATTATAACGGCATTTTGACATCACTGATTACTTTAACTTGCTTTTGCTTGTGCTCTACAACGCTGTTCTAAAGGCATACTAGATAACTACGTGACGCTTTATTATATTTCCCCCACCAAATCACTATTAGGCCATTTTCTTATGGACTCCCAATGAATTTTAGTAGACTTACTCTCATCCTTAATTGTATATTATAAAATATACATAAAACGTTTATCACTATTATCAGAACTGTACATAAATGCAGATGGGGAACTTTAACTTTATTTCAAGCGCACACAGTTTGGGAGTGAAAATCATTAAATTCGGAAAATTTTATTATTCCACTGTGAATAAAAATACAATTTTGACTGTTGGAAAGCTGGTATTAAACACGTTCTAATGAGATGTAAATCTACTAAACTCAACTATTTAAAACATAAAATTCAGTTCTGACCCGCACCCATTATGTTCTTCATGTTTGTTGTTTGCAATATTTTCTTCCAGCTCTATATGTTAAGTTCTATTAAAATGCTGTCAGCAAAAAAGGCGAATATTAAATTTTAAGATTCTATATTGCTAAGTACTCTATTTACTAAATAATAAGTAGTATAATACAGCAATTGAACTGAATACGATTGGATTTATAGGGGAATGCACACAGCTCAAAACTAACACGAAAAATGCTTGGAATTCAAACATTGTCGTAAAAGGATGTACAATAAAACATCAAAACCATTATTTCATTCCACCAATAATTAACTAGCTGCGTTACATCACATTCCTTATAATAATGATTATTTAACATAGCATTATTACTGAAAAGGTCACAATAGGCAGTACAACAAAACAAATAGCTAGAACCAAGTCCATTTGGCTGTTGGCAATCAAAATAATACTGAAACAGGGAATAATCGAAATAACTTCTATAGAAATGGATTGGACAACCACACAAGATGTTCAGAATTTTTTGTGTTGTTTCGAGGAGATTTGTATGCAAAACAAACACTTACACAACATAATGAATGCAAAATGGCCTTTTAGTTCTCAGAGCATTCCATCCACAATCCTGCTGACTTTTTAGAAGCATTTACCTTCGGGCAACGAGTTCTTCCGGAATAATTTTAGAGCTTCAGAGGAGCAAATAGAATCGGAAAATAAATAAAAGAAACAACCAAAATACACATCAGATAAGTAAGAGTATAGTGTGTAAACGATGTAAGGTAGTTTTAGGTCTCCGTACTATAAATATATTACAACTACCAAATATTATTATTATATCAACTTGTCGGCATATTCTATCTCACCAGAAAACATCACCATACAAGATCGTACACTTCAGCAAAAATATGAAAATACTTAATCAAGAAAGAAGATTGTTCACAAGAAACTATTTCTCAACCGTTATGCTTATGTGTTACATATATAGAGTTACAAATGTAATATTCACGTACCATATCCCTGGCCTTGCAAGAAAAGACGGAAAGCTTCGCTCAGCTTTGCTGGCTGCTCCTCCATTACCATGCCACAATCTTGGAACTACATTTTTACAAATCAGATTAAACTTCGCTTACTCTCCCAAAAGTAGTCAATAATGACAGCAGAATGACACAAATTATACCTTCATCCAAGTAGAGTTAACAGGATCGAGACGTCCATTGAACGTCACAGTGTCATCAACATGAGGAGAAAGAGCTCCAGTAATGTTCAAAACAGGCATTTTAAGAGATCGTACTTCACTCTTTCTCAGTGGATCCAACTCACGAACGATACCGAGATCGGTTCGACGGATGTAGCTATCGAAGAACATACCCAGGTTTACAGGGTTCACATTGGTCTCGAAGTACTGACGGTAAACAAGGACCAGATCGTGATTTCGTTCTTCCGTTACCTACAAACACAACATCAGTAATATGATTATTAAAGTAATTTAACTAAAGGCTTTATTTTGCAGTCATTAAACAACAAGTGCAACTATTTATATTTCTCAACTTCAAAATACTATATTTACACACATATTTAGTATGCCTACCAGACCCTCGATTTTTTAAAAAGTACCTGCAAACTCGAAATCGATTTTACCTGCAAGATATATTGACCTAACCCCCAACCTAACCTAACCACCCA
>JAAXYV010000669.1:0-11409 GCA_036851875.1 Novacerus sp. FZ-2019
AATGTGATTAGATAATGTTTATTTAGTATAATATTTTAACTCATCTTTGTACCTGAATTTTTGGAGAATAGCTCACTTTAACTTCACTTTTCCTGAGTATTTCTACAATTCTAGGCATACTTTTTCGTTCTTTTAAATGTGCCTACAACTTTAATTTTCCAAAATCAATGCAATATTTGGCCCCTCAAACCAATTATCGATGACCACTTTATGACCGTAGACGAGATATCCTTCTTAAAGGGTCAATACAGCTGCTCCACCGAATCGAAGATCAGAAATTGAAGTCTAAGACGTACAATATTGTTTTAGATTTTCCTTCACACAGAAGAGCTTTCAGGACAAGTTTGGTTGCACAATCAGCTAGGCAGAAAAGTTGTATCCCAAATCTGACTATACTTTTGATTTAATTACTTAAAAGATATGCGCTCTTTGAAGAGAACCATGGATTCATCCACACATAAAAATTCACCAGTATCAATGCATTTTAAAACTCAGTTTATGAGTATAAGGGGAAAAAATTCCCCAGCTCTACAAACCGATTCCTGTTTGTTCTTGGAACTAAGTTGTTGACTAGATGTACGCTTCTAAGAATACTTTAAAAACTATATGAAAAAATTATCAAGCAGAAACAATTATACATGTTAGAGTTTAAATTTATCCATTGAAGTTATACTCACCGATTACGACGATATTTCCAAACATAGGAATAGCAATCAGGGAATCGGTTGACCAATAATCCTTTACACCCAACTTGTCCGTTAGTCCTATTTAAATGGTAACACCTAAGAATATCCAGAATTCCGATTGATCGAAAGCTGTCCAGTTGGAGAAAGTCTTATGAATTTTAGCTTTCACCTTGTAGTTGTAATTGTGAATATCGATCAGTTTCTTGGCAAATCTCTTCAATGATTTCTTGCGTTAGGAATTGTTACAAAATTTTCAAATTTGTCAATGTTTTCATTTACTAAACAACCTGACCTAGGAGTAGTCACAGGGTCTTCAAATTCGTAAACGTCTGGATTAAAACTTCCTTTTATTCGCCAAGGAAATATGATTTACGGAAGTTCGCCGAACATCATTCTATCATTATAGTTTGGGATATTACATTCATTCTTTAGCATTTAGTGTCGATTTTATACTGTGATTACCATTTCAGAATGGACATTGACTTGCTTCCTCATCAATTTGCATTCTCAATTTAATTTCCCCAATTTGATCAGGCAACAAAGCACACGGGTCAAAATATTCGACAGAGTATTATGAAATTATGGAAAGTCCACAAAAATGAAAACTGAATAAAAGGTGAATCAACCAACACTTGTCCGTTACATCCATTTACATGCTGTTATACTATAATTAGTTAATGCGAAAAGTGGGTGTCGTGAGTAGAAAAGTCATGTCTGAATAAAATTCAATATATATGGTCAAAATTGGCCAAATCAAATGCGATTTTTTTGCAGTTGTCTTTTGTAACTTTTCAGGATTCATATTTGTAAGGTTTCAAAACAAAATGCTCAGAATTCTAGATGTAATTATTTTTTGAAAATGTCGAATTTAAATTTTCAAAAGTACTGAACATATTGAATCCAGGTTTTCAGGTTTTAGCTTCTAAATTTAATGTTTATTTTTGAAAAAGTTTGACTGCCCTATCCTAAAAACGGATGAATTTCTAATTCCAATGGCCGAATTTTAAAATACTGCGCCCAAGTCATTTGGTCGGAGGTCGGTGGTCATTGATCCGGAGGTCAAAAACTTCCGGAGGTTGTGAAAGTCGCCCATCTATGGCAGTAACGTAGTTAACATATATAGTTTTTAACGTAGTAAAGCCGTTTAAATGTTTCGATTGCTGATAATTGAAAGGCACATGGATCGATGAATTTTATCTTCTTGTTCCAACGGTGAAAAATAAAGAATGGAATATGATTTTATTAGTCACAACAATTAAAGATTGAAAGCTGTCTCAGCACATATCGCTTGAACAATTATAAGACATGGTACACATTTATTATTTGTGTGGCAAAGATAGTGATTTAATAGAATAGATATTCTTCTTTATATCAGAGTAATTAATTAATATTTTAGTAGACAAATAGTGTGGTAGTACGAAAATGGCGAATGAATGATTTCTTCTAAAGAATTCAATCTTTGAGTTCTGAAACTGCAAGCAATTTATTCATTTTTTCAGTTATGTAACAGTTTTCAGCAGTACAATGACTGAAAATTTGTTTTGAATTGCTTTCTGTACAACAGTAATTCATGCATAATTAATGCTCAGTACCTACCAGGCAGGCTTGCCGCGAAGTATGAATTTTCTTCATTAAGCTATCGAGTGTGGGTCATAATTTAATTCAAAAATATTTGCATAACCAGCTGTTTCACAATAAGGTCAGATTCATCTCTGTCCTACGTAATTACATTATACAAAGTTAACAAGCTATGTCAATGTTTTGGCTATTTATATCTCTGTAGCAGTTAGTACAGATAGTTATTGTGGTAGAGAATGATTGTTTCTTTGCAGAAACTCATTAGTATCAGAATATTACATTATTCTGCAAATTATCATCTTAATTGAATGTCTTCAATATTTCTCCCAGCAGTGACAAATATATTCTACAATTTCCCAACCAAACTTAGACATCTTGTTTAATGTTGGACAAATGATTTCACATTCGGAATGAGAATGGAATGCTTGTGATTAACGTTTCGATGTATGATTCTCACATGCATTAATATTACCTTGATCAAGCTTTATCGATTATGATGATGCACAGTTGTTCGATTTTGTAGAGTCAGCTCACGTCGGACAATGTTACGACACGACAGGTCAGGTACAAAGAATTTTCATTGTGCATACATGATTGTGTAGAAACTACGATCCATTGTGAATATTGCTGTTTTCTGCCAAAACATGCTTCCATCTATGGTGGAGAACTTAATTATTTTTAATTCCATTATATGTTTCTGAGAAAAATTGTCCCAAAAATTTATACTGTAGCTATCAATGTAATAGGAACAATTGGTGGAGCATTCTATTTACAAGAATCAAAACTGCTAAATATTATTTCTATTGCTTTGTATTGCTTTACATTTTGGTATGTGGACTTGATTTGATTTTTTTCCTAAATGACAGGTATGGACAAGCTAGACTAGCAGACAAAATTATTAAAGTTGGAAGAAGCATCTCGATAACCGTGTTTGACACTTCGGTGAGGATTATGAAGCTGAAGTCGCGTAACAAATCATGACCTTAACAGAACAATTTGGAAAAGTATCCACTGAATCTCTTAATCGGGAAAGTATTTCTTCAAGTCGCTGGTGTGGATAACTTCAATTATTATATTCCTGTGTACTTCTCCACATATTTCAATGATAACAGATTTAGAAAACATTACAACGTTCCCAACATTACACCAGATAAATTTTCGGTTGGTATTACATCTTGCTGTGAAATATATACTGAACCTTTCTCAAAATAGTTGTAGGATAGTATAAGTTTACATGGTCTTTAATGGAATTCTTGGATTATTGAATTGCATTGGTAACTATATATACCGTCAACGACTATATTCACATATGAATGGGAATAAATCTACACCCAATTCATTCAGAGGTAACTCTGCTCTTCGAGAATTTCAGGCGGCCAAGTATGCAAGAATGTGACGACAAAATATTTTTGTATGAGTTGCACGAAATGATTAGAGAATTCGATACATTTAATAACGTATTTGGGTCGTTAATATAGATTTTGTTGTGCAACACATCATCTCTTTTATTTCCGCTGTGTGTTGTTGTGATTCAAAACACTGAGGTGAAAACGGTATTAAGTATTCTTCCTCAAATTTTTTCAACAATTGCAAAACTATTGATACCTACTTGCAGTGCTAACTTTAGGAAGTTTGCTCAATAACAAAGTCGAAATACCCGTTCTTAATTCCAAATTATGATTCAGCACTGAAGTAGAAGTATTACCAATCTTATTTTCCTTTTGAAGATTGATTTTTGGAAGCTACTAATCATGGAGTCAGTTTTGTGTAGTAAAAGTTTGTCGACATATTATTGTGCAAGCAACCTAAACTTTAGATTCAAGCAGTAATGGAATTTTAATAGTTATCCGAATCATAATTATTCTTGCAGATCCATCAAACTGTAAAGATATTACACAAATAGAATTGGAAATTAAGTGCTTTCGACATCTTTCAAATCGACAATTTCTTAATTGCTGTGGTAAGAATGCAGACATTTTTTAGTTCAGTTTGTGTTTGTGCCGTTCTATAGTTAGTTTCTAGTGTTTATTTTGTCCCCCTCTTAGGGGTAGTCTTGACTTACGTAGACATTTTATTAAAATCCAGATTGTCGAATAATGGAGGTATTTTTGGTTATAATTTAGTAACTTAATCTTTATAATATATTCAGGTATACATTTTTCACGGTGGTTAATACTCGGTCAAGGGACACCCACATTTTTGAAGATACGAAAATAATTAGAAGACACGTTATATACAATGTTATTGCTTAGAGATCTAATCATTTGTCAATATATGTACAATCAAAGTGTGGAGGCTTAAGGAAAGATGTGTTGATTTTAGAGTATTATGTACTCGCAAAATGTATAGAGAGGTGAAATATTCAAATTGTAGACAAAAACTAATCTGTAGTCACTAGTTAGCATTAGTTTAAAGGATTTTACTTAATTTGGCACTGTTGACTGTTCAACTAAGATTTGTCACAACAGATTGAACATACCAGATAATCTTATTTTCATGATTCGACGAACTCAAACTACCTACATCAATAAGTGTTGTAAAAGTTGGTTCATGAGGTAAGTATGTATCTCGCAAACAGGATACAACATGCTTTGAATGCGAAACTTTTCTCACTATTCTGGGACTCTAAATGAGTGACTTCCCGATTGAAATGACGATTCTTCAATATCTGAAATGAGAATTTGGGACCCAGGCACAAGCTGTCTTATAAAAACAAGATTTCGCTGCACAGTTTATTACAGTATAATGTCCAACAGCTTCACATCACACAAAAGTACACTCTTGACTTTACCCTCTGCTAGAACTATCAACTCCTATATGGTCATTTCGCAGTATTAATAATGATTAACTGAACCTTTAATGCTTTCTTGGGATATATGTGTAGAATGAATATTGAATATTATTTTTATTACCATTTTTTTTAATTTTGACTCGAAGCATTGTGGAAAAACATTTATAATTAAAAAGCTATCTACTTCTTGAAATCTTCCCCCACGAACACACAGGTTATACCGAAAACACAAAACTAGCTTAAGTGAATTAATAACTGAACTGACCCGTACTCATCCCACATTTCTCAAAGTTTCGTATTTACATTCTTGACTTTCGTTCAGTGTTGAATAGTTGGATACTTCATACAGACATTTAAGACGCCAACTACAACGACCAACCAACGACTCCGTGTTTGAGTGGGAGTACATGATTCGAGCTCCTGCTCAGCTAAAGTAGTTTGCTTGCATCTTCCCTATTTGCCCTTTCAGGTATTTTCTATATCTTATTTAATACAAAGATGAGTCCAACCAATTGAAACAACAATATCCTTAAGGTATTGTTTATTAAAAATACAACTACGTCTTTCCCACACTTCTTTGATTATCTATGTATGGTGGAAATTGTAGGATCAATTTGACAGTAGTTCCAAGCCTTTCATCAATACAGATTTGAAGTACTGAAGCCTCCAGTCTTGGATACCAACGCAGATAAGCAACCTTGGCCAGGCCGGATCAGAGCTACCAAGGGTAGCTTCCTGAACTCCTGATGAACCGTCTTATGCAATCAATGTATTCTTGGATGACATTACTCTAGCTGTAGTTGTAAGATAGGATCAAAAACAAATAATGCAGGAATACCTCGATCTTTTAAATACTTTACTTGAATCGAACAAAATGTCAACAAATCCCGATAAATGCAAGTCGACCATCATTGACTTTAGGAAAAAGAAAGAACTTTCTACTCAATGACTCTACATAAATGGGATCGACATGCATACCTAGAGTCACGGCAGCCAAACTGTTATAGAGTACAAATAAATGATATGGTAAATTGGGCAGACCATGTTAAAGTTAACATTATCATGGCGAACAAAAATTCCTTATAGCAAGAAAAATGAAAGCTGGGTTATCAAGGAAACTTGCATTAATATCGCATTCATCCCGTCATCGGTTACGTGTGCCGGGGGTTTTTCAACCTAGAAGAATTTTCAATTCATCCTTCTTATTTAGCAAACTTCCCGCTAAAGTGAACATTTGGTGTACTCACAATCACAATTTCTGTGTAGTAATCTTAATCCAAATCCATATCAAGGGAGCAAGAGAAGTAATTTTTACCATCAATCACAGGTGACAGAACATGATTGTATATTACCTAAAGATAGCAATACTCTCTCTCATTCGGGCATTAATTATATTAAAAAATAAATCAATAATTATGTTGTAGTGCTATTGTGTCAAAAATAATGGTTCCAAGTACAACATTTTGTATCAGGTTAAATAAGACATTTTATTCTCATTTTATGTTTGGTTTAACATACATACGAAAGAGCATACTGGCAAACTTGCATTGAACCGTAGCGTGCACTCTCCATCCGTGTATAGTGAACGAAGGTTCGAGCAAAAAGTGATCCTCGAATACGTGAATTGTGTATATTATTACTAGTTTACTAGTACAGTAGTACGATAGCCGGTTGAAATGATGTAATTTCAATTAATTTCATTCAACTTCTTCATGGTCCATCTCAACTCAAAACGGCAGACTTGAGGCAGTGAAACGATGAGAAGTATCGACGTCTTTAAACATTACGTGCGGCAAGAACTGCAAAATAGAGCAATAATATTATTCCTTAATTTATAGGTCATTCAAACAGGTTCTGATATCATTTCAATTCAATTTAGTAACTTTATGCTAGTTATTACAATCAAAGACGACAAGACTTGGAATCACTATAAAATATTCATCCATGATGCGCCCATGATAAGCAAAATATTAATTACTACCATCAATGTCAGAATACTTTCTGATCTTGATTTAAAAACTTCTTTCCATTAGAACGCTTGAAGGTAATTGTGTTCGCATGCAATCTGAACGTCATTCATAACGAACTTAACACCCATTCACTATACGGTAGATAAAGGCATAATAATTTGTTAATTATAGTAATAATAAAAGTATCTGCATTTATGCATTTATTTTGCCAGAAAGAAGTTTCAATTTAATTTATACTCTACGTGTAATCTTAGCGTGGGGGAAGAAATATCTCGCCTTACATTAAAGTTCAACATATTTAAGCCGTAAGGAATAAATACAAGTCGAATATTAATTACAAATGGGTAAATTAGCGTATCGAAAATAATTTATTCAATTCCCAAACTAATTAATCAAGTTCAAAGCAGAGAGGGATAGAGCAGGAATACCCGTCCCAGAAGTGTTTGAGGCAACCAACGCAGTTTCAGTTCCGTCCCGTCTTTGAAAATACCACCCTCCAAAAAATATTTCCCTTTCTGTCCGATGAAAACCGAACGACAATATTAACAATTTATAATACTGAAGTGAATTCCAATGGATAATATCAGACAGAAAGTCATAGCAGAGTTGCAGAGAAGAGTAAGCATTTATTTAAATAAAAGACCCCGCACAGTCAGTAAGGGAAATCCCTTTCTTTCCTAATCGAATGAAACGTTGCATGCTGCTAGAACATGACCTCCTGAAGAAGTTTGAATAGGGCAAAAAAAACTTCCATCGTATCTTTTGACCGTCAAAGGCCGCCATCAATGGCTGGGTGAAATCTCTTTTTCAAGTCGGATCTGGCTGTGAGTTGCTGCACGGATGTAAGTTGACCTCTGGAACAACTTTTTAATTGCCCTCAAAGACTTCCACCGTATCGTTTGACCGCCAAACAATTGAAACTTGCAGTCAGATCCGACTTCGAGTGAGATTTCACACAGCAATGTTTGGCGGTCAAACAACTTGGTGGAAGTATTTGAGGGTAATTAAAATGTTGTTGCAGAGGTCAAATTACATCAGCGCAACTTGCAGCCACATCCGACTGGAAGTGAGATTTCACAGCCACGGCCATTGTTTGGCTGCCTCTGGCGTTCAACCGATATGGTGGATGTCTATGAGGGTAATTGAAAAGTTGTTCCAGTGGTCAAGTTACATCAGTGTAGCAACTTTCAACCAGATCCGACTGGGAGTGAGATTTCACCCAGCCATTGTTTGGCGGTCATATGTTACCGTGAAAGTTTTTTTTACCCTACTGAAACTTCTTCAGGTCATATTTTATCAGTATGCAAAGCTTTATTCGATTCGGACAGAAATGGATTTCCCCATACTGACTGTACTGGGTCCTTTAAACACTTGAGCACATCGCTCATACAAATAACAACCCTCTTTGCCCATGTGCTCGCCACCCGTCCTGTCCTAGAAAATGCAACCGGTTCCATCCTGTTCCATTGTTCAAAAACTTACGCGTCCCGTCTCGAACGGGAGTTGAAGAATATTCATTCTATATTCCTTAAATATCCTCGTCTGCAACCCCCACTTACAACTCATTAATTGTAGGAGATAACAACTACCCGGTTTACGGTTGTTCAGTTTGTGAATTAAGAACGAAAAACTTCCTAAATAAAGATTAAAGTTAATTCCTAGGACGTGATTTTAAAGGAAAACACAATCCCAAATTATTTCTTTATATAAACCTCACTTCAACCTCAATTGTAAGTATAAAAAAAACTACAGTACAGCCCCAGTTGAACTCAAGCCTGATGAAGATAACGGAGCACGTCGCTATTAAAATTAAAATACAATATTACATAGTTGTCCTCATCTCATTTGAGTTCGAGGTGTCAGTTGTTCACAATTTTAAAACAATCACCCGTTCCTTCTAAAACGGGTCGGTGCCGATACCAGGTTGAAAGCAATTAAGAAAATGTAAAATCAGCTCAGGTGAAGGAATGCTAATTCATTTTGTCCATGCGATGCAAAAAATTGCCCCGTAATTTATTTTATCCATGAATTGAAAAATTAACGTTTCCCTTTCAATTAGAAAATAAACAAATTCACCATTCATGTTAAATATGATTTTCTTCAAAGTATGTTCAATTTGCTAACACTTTCTATTTGTTTCACTCAGTTCTACAACTCGCCGCCATGTCGTCGTGTAAATAATTACTACATACGTATTTGCCCTTGCTGACAAAAACACATTTTTGCTACTAAAATATTTGTACTACCCTATATTTAAGATTATTCGTGAGGACGAAAGTTTGTAGTTTTCACTGTTCTTACTCAGAGACTAAGGGATATGAGAATCCCGCAAGCATGACGTAAAAAATAGTTTACAGCAGTACTTACTATCTCTATATTCTTTAAAGATTTAGGTTTATGTACTTATGTATATTCTGTAACGCATCTGTGTTATATGGTGCTATGCACTGATAACAGTGAGGCGAGGTATAAATATAAATTACATAGAAAGGGATATATGCCTCGTGCATGCTGGTTCTATCCTAGCGTGACGACACGTTTATTAACAACTATAATACAACTACAACTGCAATTACAATTATACTAACAACTAAGGCAAGCTATGATGTTCTGTCATTAAAATATAAAAAGGCAATTATTCTACTAGCAATCAGTGTTTGATTTGATGCAGAGCTAGAGCATGGAAAATGAAATTGCAGAGTAATGTAGATAGGTATTCAACACTACAAATAGATAAATGGATTATAGAGACGCCGATACTTCAATACTATTAGAGCCATTGAACTCTGAAGGCAGCTTTTAAGCAGCAAATGCAATAATTCTCCAATTTTTAGCCTAGTTGCTTTGACTTTCCAATTTTAGGAATCACATATTACATTGAATTGAACAATTATTTATAGGATATTTTTAAACAAAAAATTAAATTATTAATTTCAACTTACTTTGTCAAATGATCAATTGCCTGGTTTTTAACTTTGGGAAATACTGGTTTCTGAAAACCAGACATCCAAGAGCTTAGAATTACAACTGAGAAAACCCACATGGTAGTTATCGTGGCCGCCATAATCCAACCAATAAGGTTCATAAGAAATACTAAATTCAGGAACGAACTGAGAATATCCATTTTGAATAGGTATTTTCTTCTGACTTGACCAACCGGGAACAAAACAATCACTTTAAATTTTCCTCCAGAAAAGCTACAGCTGTATGTAATTAAAGTCACAGAAACTAATTTAATATTACGTCTGAAATACTTAAACTAGATTTTAAGAAATGAAATTCAACACTTTGAATACAATATGCTATAAATAGAGTAGGTAGGTAAGTGAATGAACAATCTCAAAATAAACTATAAAGGTAGAGATCTTGGCGCTGTTGCTCTTCTGGGTGTGGAGTAAAGTAAAGTAACTAACTATATTATTATGCTTTTCTTTAGATTGCTTTGCTAGATCGTTTCGCCGAGTACTGTGTGGTAAGACGCTAGACTGATTTTGGAGGGGAATTATCTTTGCATTTTGTATAAATGGGGATTCTTGACTCTACTTACAGTGGTAGTAGTAGTAGTAGTAAGTAACCATAGAAAATCTAGTCTGTCAATTTCATATTTCCACCTGGCCAACAGGGCAGGGGTTAGAAAATTATCTTCAATCTTAATGTAATATTCAGTTTGAAGCCGTTGGTTTTGGCCTAGCCCAAATCTTACAGAATAATAGGTCAGTCAAGTCAGCAGGTATTAATGTATAAAGTAGGTACAATAGAAATGCATAAGGTACCTCAATGGTATATACGGCATGACAATTCGTTTATACAAAATTAAATAAATAATCTAGCGGTTAGGGCAGAAACACAGTTGTCTCATTGTATATAGTGAAAGAAGATGTGAATAGTGAAATTTGGGGTCTGTCTCATGTTTTGATCACTGTTGATTGTTGAGGCATAAGGAGTATGTGATACAAGGTAGGAGTGCAGTATAGTAGAGTTGAGAACTTTGTTTATAATTATAGGTGTATGTACTCCAAGTTTATCAAACCCTAATGCCAATGTACAGCACAGACAGACTACTAGACTCTGATGGAAATAATTTGGTCTAATTTAGTGTAGTTAAGTTAACATTAATGTTGACGTGAGCATTTTCATGCACTACATGAAGACTTACTATGGATATGCATGAATATCGTAGAGTTGATGGCCTTAACCCAGACGACCACTATTCTTACACAATTTGACAATCACTTGCTATAAAGCTAGTTTATTCTTTACATTTTTTGTGACGCACAACCCTCTCAAATTATGTATTATTACAAAAGTTTGTCATGCCATGTAAGCCGAGCCATTCAAACATTTACATAAAAGTTTGCAATAACTATACTTTGTTAGTGGTGCA
>JAAXYV010000670.1:0-11409 GCA_036851875.1 Novacerus sp. FZ-2019
TGTAATTAAAATAATATCATTAAAAATTAAAGATAAGAAAAATATGTACATATTTTAGTTAGGAAAGTATTGAGTTATTGAATGCTATAAATGTGCATTTCAATTTTACTTTGAATTCATCATTAAACATATTTATAATAGTTGGGATGCGTGATTTTGTATACCTGAGTTGTTTGCAACTAAAGGTTTAAGTAAAAACGACGAAACGATTAGGACCTCTTAAGAAAAAGTTATTGACGTGGAATTTGCTATATGTAATATATCTATATTTAACATTAGTAAGAATATTAAGACCAAATGTTTTTAAAGTTAAACGGCGTCTAAAAGTGTACTAGTTTTTCTGCGTAATTAGAAGGTGTTATGCATTTTAGCTTAATATTAATAGAGAGGCAAGTCTCTCAAAAATGCTATTTGCATACACATTACAAAAAGACCGCGTTCAAATTGGAAATTTCTTTACAAATCTACGCCCCCACGCCATCTCGAGGGGACAAGATTAAACTCTGTAAACGGATCCAGTTTACCCACTTGATCAGGACTCGGACTCCATGTTCTTGGAGCCACACACATCCGTGGCCATGATAGTTTTTTGTTCATTTGAGAAAGTGCTACTCAATACAATTAATTACCTGAATCAGGGCACCATGAACATAATTATTTGTAATCCCATCTTGGCTCTGTAACTGAGTGAAGACATTTAAAATAAATTGTTTTTTCTCTTCAGGACAAATCAGGAAGGGAATTATGGCTTTTGCAGACATTATCCTAACTTGGCTATCCGAGTTACACCCACACTCTTGCATGTAAGGGACGAATTCACACAACTACATAAAATAGAAAGCAATCAATTTTAAAAATAGTTTAGTTTATATGTATTTGTTGTATGCCTTATTATTTTTGTAGACAAACTAAACAATACCTACAGTCTTATGTTTCAATTTTAATTACCCTGAAATGGTTGTCTTCTACTCTTCCAGCTGCGGATAATGAAGACAATAACAGTAACAAATGAAACGTAAAGTCTGAAGCTGCAATGGTCTTTTCTTTGTCATCATCCGTCTCATTATTTCTGCTACTCCTTAATGTTTTGCAACAAACTTTCAGTTCTGCAAGAAGGTAGTCGTACATTTGGGGGAATTTACGGAAGAAAGTGGGTGCACTCATTAAGTTCATTCTAGGCCCGAATGTTCTTCGTATTATTGCTCCATAAAGCATCAGTCCTGAATTCCTTTCCTGTCATTTTAAACACAATTTAGTTAGGTATACATACATATGTCAATCCAAGTTGTTTGTAATACGCATCATTTTATATATATATGTGAATTTATTTTTGCCTACCGTCCAACTGGATTGCTTTAAACCTCGAAATGCAATTCTAAGTCCTTGAGGAACATATGGCATCATAGGTCTCGCAAAATCAGCATCTCGAAACAACGCTCTCAACACGTTCATAGAGTGAATTCTGAGTTGTGATAATTCTGGGTTATCGTCCTCAATGAATAGTCTTTCAATCCATTTCGAAAGAAATGATTCGTTCCCACTCTCCGATGACAATAGGGCCTATAATATTTATAAGAATGTATAACCTACATTACATTTGTCAACATTCAATGAAGTCATAGGTGGTAAGATAACTCTTCGTAGGATGAGATTTAGATAGTTATAACTTTAATTCAGTTGTTGTTAAACTAATTCAATGTAATTCTGTATATTCTGCATAACTCATACAGAATTAGTTATGTGAATGCTTATCTATATATTATTAGATAAATCCAAGAAAAATCTCTTATAAACTGCGACGGTCTCGTCACAGAAGCCACTCCCCCAAAAAGGATCACTCACAAGTTACCTGCAAGGCAAGATACTTGTGAATATAAAAACCGTCGCAGGTTATAAGAATTTTTTTTTGAATTTACCTAATAATATGATGTAATTGACAATCTATTCTATCTCTTGAATTGTAACCTTGCGATCTTATCTGTGTATCCCTAAAAAATCTATTGAAAAATTCAAATTCGATTCATATATGTCTAAATATTGCCTATCTATGAAAAAGCTATAGATATCACTGACCTATGAGTGGAGGTGGAACTCAAAGTCGAGGAGGAGTTGATTCTTGTGAAGGTTTTAGCAGACCTTCATAAAATGCTTAATAATTATTACAAATATGAAAATTGTCATATTTGTTACTTAAGCTGCTGGAATTTTTAAATCTGAGCAAATCCTTGAAATCTCACCTGCCTATATAAATATTCAAAATGCAATGAATTAACTGCCTATCGTGTTGCCATTTCTACCCCTTCTCTAATTACCCAACTATTTTATTGCAGTAGTTCAGTGGTGAGAAGCCAATTATGTTTCAGCACACGCATTCACCTATTTATATATATATATATACATAAATATATAAAAGCACATATATATATATATGCATTAAATCTTTTAGTTTTGGGATTGTAGATTCTAATATATATGTAGTAATTATAATTTTATCTAATTTTGACGTATGGCTTGTTTATGAAGTTGCCTAAATAATTGTTCTCTGTGCGCTCATATCGCTTGTGTACTTTACAAGCCTTTGAAACCTCATGTAACAAGTACGAATCTCAATCTCACCGTAAGCTTTGAACGTATCACAAAGAGGGAATTAACATCTTGTAGACCTTAATGTTTTAATTAAAAGGGAATATAAATGTAAACTAGAATGGGGTATTTGAAAGTAATTTTAAGATGTAATGTGTAATAATATTATTAGAGACGAAGTTCACTGTGCCTATTGCTAATGTAAGCAATGCAAGTTCATAATATTGTTACTACTATTATTATACTCTTTAAAGTTATACAAATACTTACTTACTTACTATACTATTCTATACATTACTTATGCAAAAAAAGCGGCAAGCTTCTGTAACTGTTATATAATGGATCTGATTCTCATGCTTTCAATGTACAGTCTTCTCTTCTTGTTCGTCCAAATCTTATGAAATGTAATAATAATTATTATAACATTGCTGCTACTACTTACATTAGAGCCATTATTTACAGGATGGACCTTGTAAAAATTCATGGCCACCGAATCGACTGAAATTGAAACTGAAACTGCTATTGAAATAACATAACTGAACCAAGTTTAAGATTTTTTAAATTCTTCAGACTGGTGATACTTCATAGATTTTCATAGGTTTGTGCCAAAATTGCTGGATCCCTGGTTGACCGAATTGCATGCGGTTTTCTGAAATCTGTTCAGTATACCTATTTCTAGAGGCTAAATTCAGGAAATTTCCTTCGAAAAAATAAAATTCAATTTTTTTGAACGAATAATTTTATTTTCAATGTACTAATCCCTTTTGCGTGATTTTGCTATTTTCTCTATTACATCAATAAATTGTAAATACATCAACAGCTGTCGAATGACACCACACTTGCGAATTTTTATAGGTCTTCAAATACTTTTTTTTTTTAAATTTTTTTTCGAATTTTGAAATTTCCTCAATTATCTTCTAGGGATAGGCATAAAGAACAACATTCAAATCGGTTAACCCGGGACCCTGCAATCTTGAGACAAATCTATAAAGTATCCACCCCTAAGTCAAAGGAATTTTCAAAAATCTAAAACTTGTTCGAGCTGTGTTATTTGAAATTTGAATAGTACAACAGCGGATGTCAATTTCAGTAGATTCGGTGATAATGAATTCTTTCGAGTTCCGTCCTGTAAATAATTGATCATTACTAGTTTATACGTTTAATAGTACAGTGTATGAAGTCAACAACTAACCACAGTTAGTAAATGCAAATCAAATCATTAGTATTGGTGTTGTGTGGATTCAACCACAAAGGGAGCCAATCAGAATACAGGAACTTGGAGGGAAAACGCAAGCTCCGCCTTTTTGCGTATTTGATGTAAATACCAAACCAATGCAACTCAAATCTGAGAAATACTGTAAATTCCAATTAATAGAAAAGCGCGAAATTATAATACAACACAACTTAAATAAAAGTACAGACACTGCCATTATTCGATGACGAAGAAAGAGTTGAAGAAAAATGATTCCTTGTTGTATCACACTATTTCGCGTCATGTCTTGTCTAAAACAAATACCATCAGTGTCAGTTTGTATGTGAACAATAATATTTTTAATGTTTTCATACAGACATTTAGTGGAAGCCATATTATTATGAAATAAACAAACAAAAACTAAGTGACTACAAATGGAAGAAAGTCAGAAAATTTAATTGAATGAATGACTTTCTGACAACCCGACCAACCAAAGTTTTGTGTACGAAAACGTATGAAGTTAAACGAACGATCGAAATTACTATGATTACGTATACTTAAAAATATTGTGTAGATCTGAACATGGAAAATAGTATGTAAGTGTGTATGTTATGATGATAGGATATGTTATTATATATATATATACCTATAATATATATATAAAATACTTGATTTACATAACACAAATTATGCCTATAATTTTAAATAATAATGCTATGGCAGTTTGAGTGAGTAAATGAATTTGAGTTGACATTATTTTGGGAAATACTATATTGTGACGTTGATGTTGATGTTATTAGTGCTTTTTATATACTGGTTATCTTTTATTGAGCTCTTGGGTGGTTTCAGGTTTTGTTCATGCTTAATGCATGCAGGTAGATTGCGTATTGTTTTTATGTATGTCATAATAATATATGTGTATAGAATAGGTAACTATTTCGATAAGAAGGTGAAGGATATATGATATAGGGAAATTGTGTTGTGTATTGTGAGCTTTAATTAGTGATTGAATTGTTTATGACCCGTATGGTATATTCGATATGATATTGTATTGTAGTGTAATAAACAAGAACAAATTTTCAACAATGCCCAGGAAAAAGTGTATTATGGGATTATACTTATTAGAGCATACCAAATTTTGTGAATTTACATTTAATTTAATTTAATTGACTTTGAGTTGATTCTCAGTTATGCAAAGAAAGGCTTTATGAATTTCGTTAACCTATGTGTAATTATGGTACAATATTTCAGGATTTTTAATGCATATTGTGTAAAACTGCGGCCTATATATAGTCCAAAGTGAAGATAAGTTGCCATGAAATGAGAATATAAGAGTTAAAAAACCAAAAATTCAATGGAAATGATTTTAATGCCATTTTTAATCTGTTTTTAAATGTATCAGTGTGTGTTCGATAAAATAAATAAACAAATAATCTGAATTGTATTGTCTGTGAAGTGTTATTATAGTAGTTTGTAGTCTTTTGGGTTGAGGAATAGTCCCCGGTGGAAACTCGGATTTTTTGACCGGTGCATAATTCTAGCATAATTTATTTTGTGCATTCTGTTTGCCATGGGCTGTCGAAATTTCAAAAAATATTGAATATAATTCTTTTTTACAAGTCTGTTTGGACAGTGTTTTATTTCAACACTATTGATGTTTTTATTCAAGCTTTTACATATCAGTATACATGAAACAGGTCCTAATGAAATTTGCGAAAGTATTGGTATGTAGAACTATTTAAAATTCTATGATTACGTATATTTTTATATATTGTCTGAAACAGTAATATAGATATTTTTATTGGTTAGAACAAACTTGGTTATGTACTGAAATTAGGCTTGTTAGAACGAGAACACGAAATAATTAATCAGACTGCACGACTTAACTTCGAATTCGTATAAGGTAGTCGTATTCAGTCTGTACTCAGGGGAGTCCAACTTTCTCTTCATACTCGCTTTGAAATGAAATAATTTCAAATGTACGTAATGATGAGAATGAGTTTAATACACGTGAGGTAATTATACAAATAATGAAAGAAACATTTATAAACATTTAATCAACCTTAAGTTAGACCAGCTGACAACTGATTAAAGCGGAATAAATTAATATGGGAGTACCGATTCACAGAAAATGTTAATTTGCGTAAAAATAATGTTTACTTTCATTTTATAGAATTTAATTATTCAAGTTCATTGAAGACAATCAAATCAAGTACAATCAATACAAGTAGTATTGATTGTATGTATGTAACTTTCTTTTCTTCACTAATTCTAAGATTTATATCCTCCTTTAACTCATATACCATTTTTGTCTTAGTTAAAATTTATTGTCTGACAAATTCTGTAGACACTTGCCTGCTGTTCATATTTTATAAGTAGGTATACCTTTCGTGGTATTAATTTCTTTTCACAATATCCAAATGTATTTTTTTAAACCGAGAAATAATACCAAAGCCTTTTATCATATCTAGTTTAGTATCTTCTCTCAGTTCAAAGCGGAAATCTTTAAGAAATCGACACATCAAAAGCTTGATTGCTTCATACGCAAATCTTTTTCCAATACAATTTCTTGGTCCGAATCCAAAACTTGTCATTGCATATTGATTGATATTTTTCTTATTTTCTGGCATAAATCGCTCCGGATCAAATTCCTCAGGATCAGGAAACACATCTGGATTTCGGTTTGCAGCCCAACTTGGAATTTGCACACTTAATCCCTTCGTAATAGTGATTCCCTTATAAGTCCAGTCTTTCGTACATAATCTCTCTGGTCGAGGAAAAGCTGGAACCAATCGAATAGCTTCAGAAATACAAGCAGTAAGATAAGAAGATTCTTCAACAGCTTCATGATCAAACTGTCCAGTTTTACTGTTACTCAAAATTTCATCCACTTCGGCAATAAGTTTATCTTGAATTTCAGGATTCTTTGCCAAGTAATAAGCCAACATTGATGTAGATATCGTCACTGAGTCATAACCAGCTACGAAAAATTCCAGGCCTTGACTTTTGATTGTTTTTGCAGTAATTCCTAATTTTTCAAACTCCGGTGTTTTAACTTTATTCATCATTTCATTTAAAATACTGATAAAATCATTTTCCTTTATGTCAGACTTCCGACGAGCTTCCATTATACTGTCCAAGATTGCATCAAAATCATCCCCGCCTGTGATGGGTAACATTGGAGATAGCTTTTCGATAAACGGGAAAGTTTCTAGTACAAAAATACACATTAGGAATACATTTCAAACTACTTAATGATTTATCTTAAATTTAGACTAAAGTTGTGTACAAACGAACCCACGAGAGTAATAAACCAATTTGGTTCAAAGTCTTCTGCCATAAGTGTCTGCATCAATTTGATCAAAAAGTTGTTGGGATCTTTTCGGGTTGGTAACGTAATTCCCAAAAGCGATTGTGCGGTGGCGTCAATCAGAAAAGTAATCATGAACCTGTAATTTAATTCATAAGAAAAATTTTTTCAATATACTATCAGGTACAATATTAGAGTTTCCCCGATGCAGGTAAAACTCAAATCGGTCGATGTGGCACCTTTAAGCATCGGTCAACGCCGATTCAGTGCATGCACATTGAACCTCACTAGACTCGTCATTTCATAAAATTCTACATTCATATAGACAATTTTGTTTCAGAGAATGAACTCAAAAATATTTTTGACTGTTAATAAAATTGCTTTGAGATATAAGAGTCGAGTAATAAATAAATGGATTGTGGAAATGATAATTGAAAAAGAAAAAGTAAGTTAGTTCTAGAAAAAAGACGTAATTTTTTGCTGGGAAATGGATTCTTAATTTTTGAATTTACCGATGCAGCTTCAGGCCGATTTGGGCAAACTGACCGCATCGTTACGCCGATGCAGCGGGATAGCAATATACAATGCATCTAATAATACAAATTGTTTACTTACTCCTGCATACAAAATTTTTGTCGATCCTCAGTCATGGAATTTTGTACATCACTCACATATTCATCTGAAAGGTCTTTTAAGATTTTCCCCAGTTTCTTTATATGACCGGAACTGAACACAGGCGTCAAGTGTGACCTTACAGTTTTCCATTTATCACCTTAATAAACAATTAATCACAGTTATAAATTGTAAGTTTAGTTTATTTATCAACTAACAACTAAATCATGCGAAAGCATAAACAAATAAATGACTCATATTTACCGGGAAGGAAATCTAACATTTCAGTTGCCATCTCAGGAGCAAAAGAAACTGGAGAGCGATCAACAAAGTGATCAAAATCCTTGACATGAATTAGTCGAATCATTTCAGGATCACAAATATATACCACTGGTGATCGTCCTTCATACGCCTTTTAGAATTGGATACAATAGTTTCATATTCATAATCAATTGATTAAGTAAATTGCCGATTCCATCTATTGAATAAAAAATCTTATTTATTTCTGTACCCCATATATTGGTCCATACTTCTTATAGCGCTCCAAATCCTCGTGTTGTGCAACTTTTGTATAACCAAAAGGGTCACTGCCAAACATGAAATAAGGTTTCATCACAGGTATTCCTAGAGCTTCCAATCTTCCGTAGTTCCATCGAGCGTAGACAACAAGGGCCGTAATTACTGCCAAAATAAATCCTACTACTATTTCCAGTATCAGGACTAACATTTTTGCTTACAACAACAACAAGCACTGCACTGTACTTTATATTTTGCAAATGTTTTCTCAAAGTTTCTTCACATCAAATCAATATTTTTCGTATTGTCGTATTCACTCAGTTTTTTCACTCTGTAGGTACTGTACTGTCACTGTAATGTGGAATGTTAAAAAATGACTTTGTGAGGAGGATTCACTCATCAAAACCACTTGTTCATACCCTGGCAACTCATTACAAAGTGCAAACTGAAGGGCAAACGTCAAAACTCAAAGAACTAATTGTCTGTCTATGTAGCCTGCTTGTACATGTTATCTTCACTACTTTGGATGACTATACTATACAGCTTTATGCGTGTATTTTTTGTTATGGAATTGACAGTCAGAATAACATCCAGAGAAGAGAATGCACTTTTTTTTTGTATTGTTGGTGGAATATAACTTATCTCTTTTTCTGATAGCAATTGACTACTCGGACACAGGACTACACTCAAGGCTTTAATAAGACAAGGCTAGATTATGACTAAAATAGTTTATAATTAGTACTTATTTTTATACAGATATAGTGAGTACATGGACTTGAGAATTAAAGTGCGGGCATACAAACTTTTCTTGCTACTTCTTACTGTAGAAAATAATATAGAGAGCGATACAAGAGTGTGAAGAGCATTGATAGATTCGTCTGGATTTTGGATACGCTTTAATTGAGTAGCATAGTATAAGCCAGATGTGTCTGCCTACACACGTCTGGCCCATAATCTATATATAGATAAATGTAAAATAGAAATACATCATGACTAAATACATGATAAGAAAAACAAGATACTCACGCCGAGAAGCGACTCTGTCGGTAAGAAATACTGACTAAATCTCTGGCCGAACGAAATACATCACTCCGCATAATAGCTGTTTATTTTTCATTGCATATTTGCACATTGTATATTCTACATGAATGGCTTTCTAATGAAGCATATCTACAGAATTGTAGAACGTCATGCCGGCAGAAATACATTTCTGCCGCGGTAGGTGCCAAAAAACGGTAATTGCCCATTTTTGCTGATTTCTGTAGGCAAAAACTGGCTCTTTCTGGCAGAAATACATAGAAGTATATTCTGGAGGTAGACGAGGAGCAGTAGGTGCCAAAAAACGGTAATTGCCCATTTTTGCTGATTTCTGTAGGCAAAAACTGGCTCTTTCTGGCAGAAATACATAGAAGTATATTCTTGAAGTAGACGAGGAGCCAGTCGATCAGAAATGAAGTTAGAGACAATAACCTTCTTCAATAAACTGCTGAGTTTTACTTTATCAGTACAAAGCTAATTCTCGATATATGCTGAACAAATGAACCAAATAAAATTTTGGGTACTGTTTCCATCGGGAGTATGGATCACCAAAATTTGTCGATAATGTCTGTTTATTCTAATTATTGTTTCATAAAAAAATTGTATTTTTATGAGTTATAAATATTTAATGAACAATTTCTATATCATGCTGTACTAGTTTTGCATATATGACCATTTCTGCCAATTTTCGCGTTGCCAAACCGGCAATTACCAATTTCTGCCACTAGCTGATATACACATACTGAAACTCATACTAATCTGCATACCGGTCAAACGGTTCGAAAGTTATCGCTTGAACCGACAGACAGACTACCAGACCATTCACTAAAGTAGGTACCGCTACTAATATATACTTGACGAACCTACTTGCCATCCTCATTATTCAAACCTTTTAATTATAACGTCCATGATTTAATATAGGTAATATGAATTGTTTGCTTGTGTATTTGAGTCGGTTGTTTTGAGTCAAATACTAATAATAAATATGAGTAGGTAATAGGAACGTAATTACATTTTCATTGAGTTGCTACGAACCATTTTAGCACTTGTTCGAAAATGGTAAAGATTAAGTGCAGTTTCTCAACTTAGTCTGCAACATAAAGTATATAGTTTGGAAGAAACATGTTTGCAATATTTTGTAAATAGAAGTTTAAATTAATTATATAGATTGTGAACTTTTTATAGCTTTTAAATTAAAAGTGCATTTTATTTATTCATTTATTGCCTTTGTAATTTAGACTGTACGGTTAATGCATATACAATACAACCATGTAAATTGGGTCCAAATAATTCAATTCTAAACGTGCAACTGGCACTTTTCCAGAGAAATTGTTGAAAAGCTGGTATTCAGAAAGAAAATTACTTGAATACTCCATTGTTTTTTAATTAAGCCCAAAGGTTATTAAATGTTAAAAAATGTGACAAATGATTCAGTATACTCTGTTTAATTTAAAGTTATACAATAAATGCTGTCTTAAGCATACATATAGATTGCCATGTAAAATGTAGACAGCTTCACAGGTTAAATGAGTGATGATTTCGGTCAAGTTTTTTCACTAAATTTGTGAAAAAGCCACGAAAAAGATTTTACAAAAAAAGGATTGTGTTCAGTCAGAGACGAATATGGTTTTGGCAAATAAGCCGTAGCAGAAGAAGAAAAAAATCTTTCACTCGATGATTGGCTGTAGATAAGGAATGACAAGTTTGAGATTCAAGTAATGTATATCTATAAAAGCAACTGTTCTGAATAGTGTTACACAACACTGAATAGAATATTATATTTATCTTCAGCCAATCAGCAAGAGGGTATTTTTCTTTTCTTCTCAGTTTACGGCTTATTTTCTAAGACCATAATAATCTCCTCTGATTGTGTTGTAAACTTACGAATATACCAGTGGTCCCGCCCGGGATGTGATAAGTGGGATGCAGCCCATGTGAAAATGTTGACGGGGCTATGGGGCTTACTTACAGTTTGTATTGTATTCGCTTTATTCAATTGACAACGTATCCAGCTCCAGGCTGATCAGATATAAGGGCTCAATGAGCCAATTCTACTTACAAATAGATCTAGTTACAACCTTAATTAACATAACTAAATTTAACAATCTAATACTTAAATTTATGACATTAAACATACATAAAAAATAAATTTTAACAA
>JAAXYV010000671.1:0-11407 GCA_036851875.1 Novacerus sp. FZ-2019
AGAGAAACGAAAGAGACTCTTTTACAGCATGTCACTTTACTGCCGAGTGTCGGGTTTGCTTCTACCGTCAACCTCTAAGTCGAGTCGATGTGAACTTGCCAATATATTATGCCTGCTATTCTATAGATAATATCAACATCAGCCAAAACCAAGAACATGGTGGGAAAATTTCTTGTGTGTCTCCACCGCCACTATGCAGGAAATGTGTACAGTGCAAATAAAGAGACGAAATTATACATATACGCAGATTGCTTATATATGTTCGTATGTGTGTGTGTGTGTGTATATATGTATATTATATGAATACTTATATTTTACGTATACTGCCTCATGGATGATTCATCACTGACTGAGCTTGCTGCTGTTTTTTCATTCCTTTATTTCTGCCGCTGCCTGCCTTGAATATGCATTAACATATTCGTAAAATAAAGGAAAAGCTAAATTAATGTGACGCAGCTGAAGTGCAATTATGTAAAAGCATGGAAAGAAAGGAGAATGAAGAGAGGAAGAGTAGAAATAGAATATAATCTTGAGATAGAATAGTTTTGACGTTGTTTGAACTCAGCTTACTTAGCTTCATCTCTTCTTTCCCCTTTACCTTTGGGCTTTGAGTAAAACCCGAGACTGCCTTTGCCTCTTATTCCGTGAGTGGCTTCTATGGAGAAAGTAGGGTTGGGTTGGGTCTTCTAACTTGGGTTGGGTTGGGCTGGGCTCTTTGGCTTTAGTGTGGTGCGGGTATTATTGGGTCACTTCACTTCAGTTTCAGTTGACTTCAACTATCATGCTCACTACAAAACAAAATTTTTCCTCTTTCCTTTCATTCCCTTGCTTTACCTTGCTCTGACTTGTCATGATTTAATAATGTCAGGCTTGACTTGACTTGACTTCAATTCAATTCACTTTATAGTAGAAGAAATTCAGTGAATTTCGACGTGTATGTTTATCTTCCATTGCTACGACGTAGAAGTTGATCTGTAAGAAAGAGCTGTACTTGTACGTAAGTACGAATAATAATATTTTATATGTGTGTATACTATATGTGTACCTATGTAGATTATGTATGACTTTAGTTTTGTTATGCTGCAGTACTTATACTTATACCTATATGCCTAAGAACACATGCTTGAAGGCACGTATGTATATATATATATATATACGTCACATACGTCTGTCTGTGTGCGATTAAATGAACTATGGTGAAAGTTAATTCCATTTAAGTGGTTCATTTCTGTCAGAGAAATCACGCATGCATACAAAACAGAGGAGGAGAGAGGGAGAAATAGTACTAGTGCATATGTAGGTACCTAAATTAAGTATGTATGTATGTATATAGTATAGGAAGGTATATTTTGTAAAGTACCTAAGTACTATAGAGACTTTCTTTACTTAGCTCAAAACTACCTGCATCTGTCTACGGACTACTTGAGTTGAGTACATATGGGTATTACTATTATATAGATGTGATGTAAGTAAGTCAGGCGGTAAAATGTTATATGAAATAATATTTGCTGAAGACGATGGATGTAAATATGAGTATAGCATATTATGATATACTGTGGTATTGTATAGTATAGTATAGCATAGGTATTTGCTTTCGTGGGATTAAGCTTAGCTTCCTACATAAAGGCACGGAAACGAATTCGATGTGTTTAAAACGCATATCGATTAGTACTAGGTAGCCATAGCTTCCTAGATTACCTAGAGCACTGGCATTAGATAGAACCACACCGGTCTTGCTGTTATGTCATGTCATGTTATTCTGTCTTATCTTTCCCCTACTTTCAATAAACTTGACTAAACTGAGAATGAAGTAAAGAACTTGAATGTAAGTTATGTTAAGTGGAGTGGAGTGGAGTGAAGTGAAGATAGGAAGGTAAAGAAAAGAAAAGAAAAGAAAGCAAGTGAGACGTATATATATATATAGATAGGTATATATATAGAGGTACCTATAAGTAGAGAGGGAGAGTGAGAGAGATGAAATAAAAAAGGAATAAATGGGTGGATATAGAAAAGCCTTTAAGGAAAGTTAAAACCTAGTAGTAGTAGTAATAATAATTCGGCTATGGAATGGAGATAAGAATGGATGTGAGTGGGGGTGTGTGTGTGTGTCTGACTGTACCTCCCCGTTTCTTCTAAGTTGGGTTTTCTTACTTGGTTAGAGGATGGGATAAGGGATACAAATAGGAATCAAGGGATCTGACGAATTATCTTGAGGAATGAGTAGGAAGTGATTCATTTGCTCCATCCATCTTACTTTCTCTTGTCTTTGTGTTCTAGTGGTGGTGCTTACTGCGTTTGTTTACCATAGTTTTGGCTTATATGTACTAATATTATAAGCGATCTTACTCTCTCCTGTGCTTCTGTGTATATAGTAGTATATAAGTGCTTATGTATATCATAGCGTGAAACATAGAGCCATTATCATGTACTGTTACCCTCGTATCTCCTTACCTCCTACGTACTAACGTACGTAACGTACCTACCTATGCATGTCTATGGAATCTACTAGTCTAGGCGGGACAATGGTACTAGACACCCCATAAAGAACCCAAGAACAGTGGAGTAAGTATTGGGAAAGGATCAGAATCTGGATCTCCTCCAGAAAAAAAGATGAACATGACGCTGTTTCCTGGCTTACTGTTTTTTTTTGTTCTTTTCTGTTATGCAGTTCCTTGGGTTTGGGTTGGGCTGCATTTTGGTTTTGTTACGTTAGGTAGTTACTAGAGTGGAATAAACGAACTCGGCATAAATGATCTAAAAAAGAAAAGAGTCTATATACTACACTACTATATGGAGTACCTATACATATACACTATACTGAGAATGAGGGTGAAAAGAATGAGGGTTATATAGTTGTATAGGCAAGTAGGTAGGTAGACAACCTGCTTCGGCAGAGTTCGAGTCATAAAAGATAAGTCTGTAAGTATATACCTTAGTAGTGTTCATAAAAAGTGCTAACATTTTTCTACTCTCTTGTTTCATTCAACCCAAAGTTGTAAATTTCAATTTATTAGCATGAAAACTGAGGAAACGGAAAAATATGAGGGGATGAAAAAAACTAAAATCAGGTCATCAGTTAAAAATCTGTTCACAAAGTTTATGAGCTGCCCATAGGCTACATGACTGAATGCCTGCTTGAAGAAGTAGAGTGAAAGTGGATTGCAATGGATGGTTTGAAGTAAGAGTAGAATAGAGAAGGCAAAGAAAAGAAAGTCAAGACAAAGCGTAGGGAGCTAGAAAAGCGATGGAAAGAGCTCTCTCAGAGAAAAAGCTTTGTCTTGCAGTTTTGCAGCAGAAGCAGATCTTAAGATAAGATACGATGTGATGTGATGTGATGTACTGTGTGGAATTATAGTATATAGTGTATGAATAGTTCTGTTCTTCCCTATTCCATCCTGGACTCCTTTCTACCCTACTCTACTCCACTCCACTGTCTATCTCTACTTAGGTACTCTATACTGCGGTGTGGTGTAGTGTGGTGTAGTGTACTGTTCAAACATGGAACTCTAAAGAAAAGCAGTTTTACCTCCCATCCTTTCTCAAGCCTATAGAGTCATAGTAGAAAAGAAATAATATACTTGAGCCGGGTGGCAAAAAAATGGTAGTTGATAGTAAAAGGAATGGGTTGGTCTGACTTGACTATAGTCTAACTACAGTGTTTTTCCTTATGCCTTGGCTGAATTCTTAGTTGCCAGACTCGAGACCGTCGGTCGGTCGGTTGGTTGGCTGGTTGGTTGGTTGGTTTTGGGTCGATATTCTCCCCCTTGGTAGCCAAGGAATGTTTTCTAGTGAGAGAGTGAGTGTGTATCTATATATGCCTTGTGCTTGAGTGTGGTATAAAATATCAAAGAATAGCATGAAATTCTGAATAGTTGGATAGCCATATACAGCAGAGACACATTCTACATTCACACAAACTCTGAGCTCTGAGGCTGTGACGTTGTTTTTTTTACGTTACGTACCCTCCTCCTACGCTGGCTACATTCATGTGAATATAGATAACTGGAATTGGAAATGTAGATGAAAAGAATATAATATTGACTCTGTTCTGGTCTGGTCTGGTCTGTTCTGTTCTGTGTTGTACAGGCATTCTGTGTCTGTATAGTCTGTACTCTGTACTTGATTCGGAGCCAGTTGACATAATTTTCATATTGTATGAAAAGCGGAGTTGATTTACGTTAAAATTGAAGGAGCACATACCTAGCTTCTTCCTTTGTTCGTCAAGAGTATTTTAAAGAGAGGAAAGGAACTTGAGTAAAAGAACGGAGCGGAGCGAAGCGAGAGACCCATTCAAGGATTTTCTCATTGACCCATGTCGCATTCAACCCACACCTTACTTTTACTTACTTTGCTTCACTCTACGATACTATACTATACTTGACTCTCTCTCTCTCTCTCTCTCTCTCTCTCTCTTTCAACTCATTTCAACTCCGCTGGTTTCAACTATCCAATCCAATTCAGTGCACTGACTGTCTTTGCATTCTTGTTCTCTTTCTCTCGCAGCAACTTTGCTCCCATTGGCTTATATGGCATGGTTTGACTCCTTTTCTCTTTCTCTGTGTCTCTGTGTCTGAGCGAGTTAGGCCAACAAGTCCAGTGCACAATGCTCTCAGCAGTTGGCTTTTAGCAAGGTTCTGAAAGCACTGCATTGTATTGTATTGTAGGCAGGCACTGACGGTTGTTTTCCACTCGTGCATAACAAAGCCTCATTTTAACCATTCATCTGTCTCTGCTGATTTGACTTGAGTTGAGTTGAGTGATCCAGATTATGTTATTTGAACTGTTCATCCTTGGTTAGAGTGACTAAGGGTTGTAATAATATAAGTAGTCCAGGAGTAAGGCTGGAGAGAGGAGGAAAAGCAAACGCAAGCATCTAAACTTAAGTCATCATCAGTCTCTCAGTTGAGCTCAGAGTTTGATCCCCTTGGCTATATGTGCTAATCAAATAAAATCAAATCAAGTCACTCACTTACTCACAATCAGCTCAGAAGCTCATTCATTCTGTTTGATTCAAGTCAAGTCAGAGTCAGAGTGAGAGTCACAGTCAATTGTATTATATTGAAGTTTATTCAGTGCGGTGTGTAGGCAAGAGTGCAATAGTACACAAAGTTGTTGCGAATAAATACGTACTGCGACTACGGGCAAAAATACATACGTACGTAGTATATACATATATACATGTGTACTTGTGTACTTGTTGGATAGGAAGTGTGTAGGGGAAAAGTTCTGTTTCAGTCAGTCTGCTTTGGTGTGGAACGGGTTTGGGCTCTGGGCTGCTTTTTGCTTGGAGTGTGTTTGTGATAGACTTCAGTTGAGAGTGAGCTGTCGGGTGCAGTGCGGTGCAATTGACTTAAGTTGAGTTGAGTTGGGTTGGTTGAATTGAGTTCAGCTCAAGGAAACAGTGTGGGAAGGAGAGACAGAAAAGAAACACGGAAGAGAAGAGAAAAGAAAAGAAAGTTTGATTCGAGTTGACTTTAAAGGGAGTAAGGGAATACTGGAAGGGAGTAAAAGTAAAGCCAAAAGTTTTGGCAAAATGCACGCTGCAGGGGAAATGTATGGTTTTCTCAAGGAGTGGTTTTCCTTTGACGGAGTGGACGGACAAAATAGACTCATTCACGATATTCCTTATCAAATGAAGGCAAAGAGATTTATGATATACTATAATACAATAATATTACATCTATTTTAAGTTTACTTTTCTTGGAAACTGTTGAAAAGAAAAGTTGTTTTTTTTTCTATAAGGAAAGCAATTGGAATGTGGAATGTTTTTGAATGCTCGGTTGGAATCTATATGTATCTGGAAGTATTTTTTTTAAAACGTTGTACTAAATTAAACTTTCATGTTGATTGTATGTTTTGTTTCCTTAGGTTGACAATGTAGGACTGGTAGAGCGGTTCAGTTCACGCAGGAATGCTGTTGGAGCTTTGTACTTGACGGCAACCCATTTGATCTATGTGGACCACGACAATAAGCGAGAAACATGGGTATGACACTGTCAACTGTAACAGTAGTTTTGTATTTGTTATTCACTTTCAGTTTTATTTCCTTCAGTGAGCTTTTCGTATAGTATATGAAGTTGAAATATTACTAAAAGGGTTTTTTGTTTGGTTTGTGTGTTCATAATTTAGATTCTTCATACTCATATATCCAGTGTGACAAAGTTGCCCCTAACTCCAACGGGGTCCCCTCTTCAAGTCCGTACCAAAACATTTCTTTCAATGACTTTCGTCATTCCGAAGGAACGGGATGCCCACGACTTGTTCACCTCATTGACGCAAATGTGTCAGCCAGGTTTGTTCAGATTTTCTTTGTGGTTTTACTTTTGACTGTAGCTGCATGAATTTGCATTGCGTAACAAATCTATAAATGCTTGAAGGCAAAGACAGATAAGCTGCCTTTCAATCCCTTTCGAGTTGGCAAAACTTTCTTTCTGATGACGTCACCAGTCTACTAGGCACTATCTATTCTATTTAATTCATATTTAACAATAGCTTATAGCTCTCATAGCTGGATAGAAGATAATCAATAATACCGATTTTTCATAGTAATAGAATGATTTCAGTGAGTCTCGCTCCTGCTTTCAAATGTACCTACCTATACCCATGGCACTATAATTTTTTATATACCATTCCATACCATAGAACACTGGGCGGGTAGCAGTAAAACATATTTTAGAATATTGGGAGCACTGTAGCAGGGAATAGTAGTTTATTATTACCTGTCCATGATTTGATTTGATTGGAGGGGTTCGCTCGCGTGTGTCTGATTGTGTTCTATAACGTGACTATATCCCTAATGGCCTTCTTACTGCTACTGTAATGTTTCAAGGTGCATAATCTCGCAGTCTATTTGTGTGCCATAGGAGCTAGCAATTGCCTTTGCTTTTCTCTATTCGTCCGTGTTCATACTGCAGTTATAATTTTAATTTATATGACGACGACTTACCTAAATTTATTATGCTATGTATGTAATTTCTCTTTTTGTACTCTCTCTCTCTCTCATTTTATTTCAGCAAATGTAGAAGAATTGTACAGTTTCCGATATAACACTGGTACTGAGGATTTGCCCAGGGAGACGGGATGGTCCCTTTTCGATTTACAAGCGGAATTTGAAAGAATGGGGGTACCGAATGAGTCATGGACCATGACAGCTTTAAATAAGGACTATGATGTGAGTTTGATGTTAAATGATACGAGGGAAACATCTTACATTTTGTGTCCTGGAGGAAATATCTCGCATTAGATTTAGTGTTTGCTTACACTGTATATTGAGAAAGGATATGAAGAGGAGGAGGAGGAGGAGGAGGAGGAAAGGCAATAATGTAGAAATAGTTGTAGCTAGCTAACTGCACTTTAACTTCATACTTGGAGCAATAGGAGGTTGTTGTTGTAGTAGTAGTAGTAATAGTTGTAGTGAAGTAGCATAGTGCTAGTATAGTACTACCTGACTAGTCTTTAGAAGATTAGAATTTAAGACCCTCCTGTCTCTCGGTTTTTCTCCGAGAGGTGAATTTGAGGTGAGGTAAGGTGAGCTTAGGTAGCTTAGAGTTACATACAAACAAAGTTGTTTGTATGTAATGTTTCTGTAAGTGCTGAAGTTGATCCCACTCGGACCGTCCGATCGACCTTTTACATGTGTAGCCATGAATTTTTGTAGGTTAGACTCTGAGCTGAGTTGAGGAAGGCAAACGGAGTGAGTTAGTAAGTGTACTACTACTACTACTGTACTTGCTGCATTTTTATAACTGTTTTTTTCTTCTTCTTCTCTTAGTTATGTGATACATACCCTCGCTACCTTTACGTGCCAGCGTCGGCTCCCACCACTGTACTCTTAGGCTCATCTAGATTTCGAAGCCGTGGGCGGCTGCCTGTCTTGACTTACCTTCACAATACCAAAGTAAGTTTGCTTTTATTTTACTACTTAACTTAACTTAACTTGATTTGACTTGACTTGACTTGAATGTACTACTTGGTAAGTTTGCGGGAGTTTGCCAACTCCATTCTGTCATACACTACTTTACTATGCAACGCTCCACTGAATTAATGGGTAACCAATCTTTTAGCAGTACTGTTTGGAGCCGTTACTCCACTTGCCTTCGGATGATTGTGTATACACTAGACGTAGCAAAGTAAATAAATGGGACTCGGCTTCTAGGAAACTAGACTTGCCGGTAGAACATGTAGTTTAGAGTCTGAAGTGAAAGACACTAATAATAGGAGTTGGGGGAATGTAAATTTTGTCTATGCCAGTATGCATAAAGGAAATGTAATAAAATAAACTGGGATTAAAGTTTGACTTGGAATTGGGGAAACGACTCATTTGATGACTTTATTTTTAGGACTTGATTACGTTTTCTTTTCTAGCCTTGACTTGATGGAAGAAATGAATGCAATTAATTGATGAAGTTTTATTTTGTAGTTTTATGGTGATAAGTTGTGTTTGCATATTTTAGGCAGCTCTATGTCGCTGCAGTCAACCTCTGTCCGGATTCAGTGCTCGCTGTGTGGAGGACGAGAATTTGTTAGTGTGTATTCAAAAGGCGAATCCTAACACTGCCCAATTAGTAGTAGTTGACACGAGACCAAAAATCAACGCCATGGCCAATAGAGCAGCTGGAAAGGGCTACGAAAGTGAAGCCAACTATGAAAACACAAGATTCCATTTCGCTGGAATCGATAATATTCATGTGATGAGATCTAGTCTGGCTCGACTTCTTGAGAGTAAGTCTCCAGCTCCTCTTTATTCTTCAACTAAACTCAGCTTACCTCAAGTGCTTTCCTCATTTATTAAATTGCCTCTGTGGGCTCTTGTGTTTTCCTAGGCATTTTCCGTATCTGTTGTATGTAATAAACGGAAGTACTTGGAAGGGGTAATAATATGAGGAGGCTAGTAGCTTTTCTTCTGTTCGTTACAAGTGTTATGATCATATTAGAATTGTATTGTAGGGAAAGAGAAGGACTACACTTGAAATCTAAAATCCAACATTTGTGTTTAGTGTTTGTGCTGCTGCAATGCTTACATTAGAGGAGAGTGTGCAAATGCAAACAAATGGTCGAGTTACTCATTGACTCCACTTCCCCCATGACATTTGCATAGAAAACTAAGCAATTTAAAATTTGAGTTGTTTATGGAAAGTGTGAGATGATTCTCTTCTTGAAAATTCTGACGGAGAGAAGGACAGAAAGTAGAATGAAAGTAGACAGACATGCATAAAAGTGGATTGCAGGAGAGTAGGAAATTCATGAGCATTAGAATGAATGTTTTGGCTTACTTCGTATATATTACATGAAATAAAGATAGAGAAAGATGGTTGACTTGAGTTGGATTGAGAGAAAAAGTTTTGAGTAAAGCTAAACATGTTGTTGTACGTTGGAAAATTAGTTGACTTTTATGGTTACAAATGTTTCAGCTTGTGAGTTGAAAACACCAGCCATGGCTGCATTTCTCAATGGATTGGAAGGCAGTGGATGGCTAAAGCACATAAAATCAATCATGGATGCTGCTCTGTCTATTGCCAAGTAAGAACTAAGTTTAGTTTTCCACTCAACCAATGATTTATCATGTTTTTTCAGCTAGATGTGACTTGATATGATGTGATACGATGCATTTCAATGCTATGGAAGGTAATGGAACGTATAACGCGAGAGACAGATCATTGCATATAAAATACCTATGAGGGTCTCTGGAATCTCTGTGACACGACGGCACAGAGTACCTTTGTGATTTGGGAATGAAATAGACACTGTGAGTGTGAGAGTGAAAAAAAGTGAAAGGATTGTGACGAAATTGCGTCAGAGTCCTAGACTTACCTACAGACCATTTTTTCTTGATTATTAAACTTCTATAATAGTGTGAGTATAGCGTAGGACCCATATAGCTCGTATCTTTGTGTGCCTACAACAAGAGGTAGAAAGTATTCACTTCTCCTCTGTCCTCAGGAATTGAGGCGCAATGGATACTTTCTACCTCTTGTTGTAGGCACAACTGCTGCTGGCTTTATAGGTCCAACGCTATACTCACACTATCACACAAGTTTAAAAAGCAAGGATAAATGGTCTGTACCTACGTACCTACCTATCTAAACATAGGTATATGTAGAGTTCTTTGGATAGAGAAGTCAGTGGGAGGGAAAATAGCATGAAAAGAAAGTTTGGGAAAAGACTGAAAGAGATTATGATTTAATTTCATGGTAGAAAGTTTGAGCATGTTGGGATGGATATGTATATATACATACATACATATCATTGATTTTATTCTCTGTTCATATCGACTATGAAATGTTTAGTCTAAAAATATCGTAAATGATTGTGTATTCCTGATGTAGGACTCTGGAAGATGGTTCATCAGTTCTAGTTCATTGCTCAGACGGCTGGGATCGAACGGCACAGGTTTGTGGTTTGGCTCAAATCCTCTTGGATCCATACTACCGCACTCTGCATGGGTTTCAAGCATTAATCGCTAAAGAATGGTTGTCCTACGGTCATAAATTTACGGATCGATGCGGTCACATTCAAGTAGATCCCAAAGAAATCTCACCAGTATTTACTCAGTGGCTGGAATGCGTTTGGCAACTGAGTCAACAATTTCCATCCGTTTTCCAATTCAATGATCGACTTCTCATTTGCATTCATGATCATGTTCACTCATGCCAGTTTGGAACTTTTGTTGGCAATTGTCAGAAAGATCGAGTTGATCTCAGGTCAGTCAAAACTCTTGCAAAGTTACTATTCAGTTCTATTCTATGCATCCCAACTAGAATTCCCTATCTATATATAGCAAAGCTCTAAACTTCCTATTATTACACAACATATGGAAAATTTACATACTTATAATGTACTTACATTTACCATTTGCATGCTTCACTTCTCCTTTCCCTTCCGCTTGTGCATGCATACAAATGAAATGACAAACTAGAGCCGAGTAAAATTAAACTATAGTCTATAGTTCACGTGTAATGCTTTCCTCTTCTTCAGAATTCTCAGAATTCTAATTGTGTGATCATCTATGCAAATCTATATAATAAATTGAGGAAGGATGAAGGAGTATACATTGTATTTAATTTTGTTGATTTAATGAGACTGAAGCAATTAGATGCGTCTAACTAATAATTATTCTGCTCCTGTGTATGTATGTACCTAGATATTTATGTATGTCTGTGAATTTATAGACTGGAAGAGAAGACGTACTCACTGTGGGGCTACATTGCTAATCACATGAATGAATATCTAAACCCGCTCTACAAACCTGATACCAATGTGGGATTCCTTCAACCTAATCTTGCACCGCAGACATTCAAGTAAGTCAAGTCATAATAAGTTAAGTTCAGTAAACTAAATTATATCATTTCGCTTGAAATGGTTCTTGTTGCTTATCAACTTTATACTTGATTGCTTTGCTGTCAGAGCA
>JAAXYV010000672.1:0-11404 GCA_036851875.1 Novacerus sp. FZ-2019
ATAATAATAATAATAATAATAATAATAATAATAATAATAATAATAATAATAATAATAATAATAAAGAAGAAAATAACTGTAGAAATAATTATATTAATTTTAGTAATTATAGGCTAAGCTGATATGACATTGTGTGTATATAGATGGAAACAAACAGTATCGGTGCGAAAGGTGCTTGAAGTACGGGCACTTCATTTTCTGTTCAATTCCTTTCCTTTGAGCATGATATAATATTATGTGTACTTTGAACTCCTGAACAAGGTTTCACTTTCAATGAGCCGTGGGCCCGCCAGAGGCCAGTAACGGATTGGAATTAGGCATAGAATAATTTGCTTCACGTTCGGAGTGTATAACCGGAACGAATGTAAAAAAAACTCAACGAATTCATCATGAAAGAGCTGGTGCTTCAAAAGAGACTGGGACACCTTTCGTTAAGCCATTATCATAGGTTCATTAAATAATAAATTTCATCCAGCTTGCAATTGTTTCCGGCACTAAGGGATAAAATTAAAACGTCCCATTATTTTTCGGTATAATACAGTACACACTTCTTCTGGTATGCTGAAGGTTTAAAAGTAAACGATATTAATACAGATAGAGGGATGCAAATCAACACCATTAGGTATTGAATTCATACTTCCAATGTGATTCCACTTGCAAACATGCGGGGGTGAGCAGTGGTCGCACACCATATTCCTTTGTAATATTAGCCATCTTTTAAAAAATTACTTAAAAATATAGAACAGCGTGAAAATAACAATCGGAGGTCGACCACTAGGTAGACTGTGGTATAAATGCATTGACCGCTCTTTGAGATATGATTGTCGGTAATTGCCAACTGAAGTGTGTGCAATACGCATTGCTTATTTGGAGTGCTAGAGTCCTTTGCTGCCTTTAAAATATTTGGGGCGTTGTCAGTCAAAAGGAGATGAGCTATCTGAAGTTCGAGCGAGCAAAGGGAAATGTTGGCTTTTCAGAAATAACAGATCATACTTACTGGATCTCAGATAGGTGAGATCCAGTAAAGTATGTGAAATTGAGGACAACATTTTTCTTAGTAAACTCGTTATTCAACCAGCGATCCGTGAGACTGGGGAAAGTATGATTACACTATGGTTTGAAAATGTATTTATTTATTTATATAATAAAGATCTGAAAATGAATACAAAGCGGCAAAAAAGATGGCCGACCATTAAAATGTCAGCAATTGAATTTCCTCTGTAGTAATGGGATCCGTATTCAAGCGGATACAAATGCTTCCGAACGTTATAGTCATTTAATCGTAGAAAAAATGTCAGTAATGGCAGAAAGAAAATCAAATTCTAAAATTCATAAAAATTTTATTACGTCTCCGATGGTTGTGCCTCTGAATACAAGAACTACAGAATCTTAGCGTCTAGTCTACTAGTACAGGTTGACTTTTATTCGGTTACAATAGGACAAATTTATTCTTGCGCTCCGCCCACAGATTGGGGGTGCGGGCTACAGATCTTAGAAGTTTGTGGTGGTCATATTTTCTCATTCATTTAGCATCAAAAGTTACCCTTCTGAACTTAGTAGTAGACATCTACGTAAGAACTGATTGTATTGCCCCGAGGGGGCTGTATCCCCCTTGGAGGTTATCTCAGCAAGTTTTAGTGGCATCAATCATATTCAGCATTATCAAATTACATCTATTTCGACACTTTCGGAGTAGTTTGTTGAAGTGTAAAATTTTATTGTGTGGCAAACTTCACGTTGATTTCTGGTCAAACTTTCACAAAGACTTATGTCGATCTTAAGGATTATTTCTCATAAGTCTTCTTTCAAATTGCACAGAATAGATCTGATCCAGACATATTCTAAAATTTCAACACTTATGGGCTCTATATACCTCATCAGGGGGTCGGGGGCTCTCCTCTCTGAATATATCAAGCAACTGTACCATACCACCCATATGTATCATTTTATTTATAATTGTTTTTTGAATTATATTTATAATTGTTTTTTGTATTATATTTATATTTGTTTTTTGTTATTATTATGATAATATTACAAGGTACATTAGTAGACCTGCACAACAAATAATTGAATGTAACGTCTATCGAGTTCAGGTGTATTCCATTGTATTGTCACAAACATAGATTCGTGCATTTATTTTCTGAAAATCAAGTTAATATTTGACTCAGTGTGCATTTTGTTGACTTGCATTTGTGATTCAGTTATTTTACATTTTCAGTTTCATACTCACTGTGTGTATTGGAAAATGTCAAATTAAATTTATCAAAAGATCAGGGTTGAGGGTTAAACCAATAAATACAAACTTTAATATCCAATGTAACAGTGCAAAAGAATTTATGTTATTAGTAATGCATAATAGGAATCAGATTATTATTTGAGTTGAAGTACTGGTCAGGATCAAGATACAAGTTTAGGATCTGCTGTGGTAGTTTGTTTATATATTGATCCTCATTTGATCGATCTGTGTGTCAATGTAAAGACTAGGTCTCGACTTTATGTCTGTATATTAGCAACGCCTTCCATTTTTACACTCGAAATATAGATGTAATACTTTCCTCAGTTTTTTGCGGATTGTTGATCGCAATGTGTCCTAAGTTTTCTCATTGTTTGTTTTGTTGAATATATTATTGTCCTATGGTTTTAAAGCCCTAAAGTAACGACGCAGTGCAGATGAATTCGCTGGGTTGTTTTTGAAAGTGGAACATTGAAATGAGATAGAGTTTCGATCTAGTGGTAACTTACTTTCCTAAATTTCGTGTCTGGTTGGAAAGAGAGTTAAATAGGACGGAGGAAATCTCTCTGTAATATGTTAAGCACTAGCGCTGCTTCAGAGCAGGAGTCTTTGCTCTAAATAAGGCAGATCGATCGCTAAAAATAGGTCAGTAGTGTGTAGTGTAGCACTTTCTGGGTAGCAGCCGAACCACTATATTTTTAAAGCCGCTGTGAAATGTGTAAGTATTCGTGTGGTTAGATGTTTGTTCGGTCCTACTGTTATAGCTTGCTTGAAATTTCTGCACTCTATGCAACCAATGGCTTGACTCCATCCTAATACTACTACCATAAAAAAGAAAATATGCATTGTTATTATTGACCCTTCGATTCAATAATAGTTTCAGATTGATTTTGAAAGATTGAACGTAATCCTGAAGTTATGAGTAAATAGGGGAAACTGTTGTACTTTGGCCCCGGTTTACCATGGATATACGGTTGATTTTGTTTCTTTGAGGCTTATTTTCTCGAAACTAAAAAATAGTCTCACAGTAGTAAAGGTTAGTTTCAAAAATCAAATAAGATCAGATCGTGGAGGTGTTTTTGAATTTCTTTACCTGAAACTGATTGGGAGGGCGTCAAGGGGCTCTATTCAGTCTTTTTTTTTGAAAAAGCAACTTTTTCACTTGATTACAAACTGGTGTTTTTTGTAAATACTAACCTGATAATCATACACGTCGAAGTTCGACGGTTTGTATTTACAAATTCTAACCGAGTGAGACAAGCAAAGGCCAGAACTAACATCTGAAATTTGGTTTCTCCCGTCAAAAACGCTGCTGCAAAATGGCGGTTATTTTGAGATTGTTATATTGAGTTTTAAAAAATCGATAATTTGATAGCTATTGTAGTGTTTTTCAAAATTCGAAGAATGTACGACTAATTCACGGGTCCGTAGCTTTCGATTTCGGTATGGTGTTGGCGGGTGGGCTAAGCCATCTTGCCGTACTAATATATAGATATGTCAATTAGTGGAAGAGAGTTTTATTGAATTATACATTGATTAGCTTTATAAAAAGCAGTTATTAAAAACTTAATAGCATTTCGACCACAAAATTTCTGTTTGATTTGTGTAAGCTTATATCCAAGACTGGTCGATTCAGAATTCGTGAGTTATTGAACTATGAACATACTTGAGAGCGACTGCCTGTCTAAATAGTCACCACTAAACGACATTAAGTAAGTTAGTTCATGAGTAATATTGGGTTAATCCTTCTGGATAAACGACGGACCCTCGAAATCATAAAATTGTTTCTGCAAACGCATAGTCGAATGTCCCTGCATTCTCACAAAGATCCAACCGAACATTGTCCGCGAGTATTGAGGGTATTGTGAACAGCATACCTGGGCGAACTCACTCAAAATAAACTCATGAATTTGACCTCACGCTCAAATGAGTTGAGGTGGATGTGAGGTCCAACGTCCAACCTTAGACCTCAAACTCACAATTGCATTAGAGTTTGATGTAAGTTCTTCAACATCACTCTAATTTATGAGTGAGGTTGAAGATTTGGACCTCAAACTCACAATTGAGTTTGAGTTTGATGTGAGGTCCACAATATTGCTTGAGCATTATATATTATGAATGTGTCCGTCTCAGTTTTTAGTCTAGGCATTCTCGTGGCGGAGTGGGTGGTTCAGTTCCCCATGTGTTGTAACACACCTTATGCGAACTTCGTACTAAATTGTGTGTAATGGGTCACAATTTTCCCCAACATTATTTTAAACCCTGTATACTCACTTTAAGTATGCTGTACTTTGACCTTGAACTGATTGGGAGGGCGTCAAGCGGCTGATTTCAGCCTTTTTTTTTTAAAACCGATAAGCAACTTTTAGATGTCAAAGTAGTTGTCAGTTTCACTGGGGAATATTGAAGGTCTTTATCTTCATGTTTAAGTAAGTGGATTATGTAGGACAAACCAGTGTCCAAGTGTGTACTGGTGTAAACTAAGGCAACCCTTTATTGACCCTTATACTAGCGAAGACTTGAAATATACACAAGTCTTGGAAAGGTGGATCAGTTTTTTCCTGAATTATGAATCTGGAATCACCATTTAGGTTCACAGCATTAGGGTGGTATCTAAACAGATCACACTTGGAAGAACCTCCTTTGATTTCATGCATCCAAGAGCTCACGAATTGCGAACTTTATCTACAGTGATATAGAGTCCCTGCTTTAAATTAGGAAGCCGATATTAAATCAGTGATTTATGATTTACTATGGTCATCGATTTGATTTCTGACCTTCACCAAATTTCAGTCAATACCGATGGAAAGGCGAAATTTTTTTTTGTGTGTTTAGGACTTGCTGGAGTTTAAAGATTACCTTACGCAAAATCGTTGCAAACGACGTTTACATGGATTTTGGATCTTGCAGTGACTGTTAAGCCGAAGGACTAAGGATGAACTTGTTTTTACTTGTGAGGAATGTTGGGTTTACACGGACATCAAACCTTGCAGGGAAATTAGACTTTGCAGTGAGGGACTTTGGAGCTTGCAATATTTTCTACTTTGCGTTCTCAAATAGAGCGTTCAATTAGTATTGGCATGGCTCCCAAAATACTAATCAAAGTATATTACTATTAATGTAGATTAAGAAGAGGAAATTTGCAGTGTTTGGAACCTGTCATAACCTAGTGTTACCTTTGTGTAGTATAGTTGGAGTCCGACTGAACTATGAGGGAAACATCATAGAAAATTAACCAAATGGGCGCATTCCGACCACCTAATTTAACTTCAAGAAATATGACCTAACTCTAACCAAACCTAACCTTTTCTATTGTGTCCCCCTCTAACTTCAGCCGGAAAAAAGTGAGGTACATAATATGTAGTTTATAGTACTACAAAACAAAACAACTGTAATACTCTTTTATTGCTATGTTAAGGCATATAAACTGCCAGAAGTTTATGTAGGTACAATCGTAATTCATTTATTGATTTAGCGTATTAAATTATTACCGCATGCAGTACAGGGTTGATCGGTTATACAACTGTAACAGTACCACAGCCAGCTAAAAAAAACAATTTATCTGCTGCCTATCTTAGGAATAATGGCGAATTTCTAATCATTCAGATTCCGATGGCATTCATCTTTTTTTTCTCTTATTATTGTCTCTAGAAATCTCAATAGGATATAAGTAGCATTATCTTTGCATTTTGGCAATTATTGTAGTAACCTCGCATCAATTTTTACATGTTTTAAATGCAAAGTGATATTTAGTATGGATGGATATAATCAGGCAAAGAAAATTTAAGGATTTGATTAAACTTATCAGCTGAACCTAAATAGATAATCTCTCTCTCAGTGATTGAGTGTAGGTTTATGAATGAGCAGTCTCGAGCTCATTAAAAGTGGGAAAATTTGAGGGTTCCTTGGTTGCCTGTGTCGTGAATGAGAGTCAACTTCAGAATTTTTCAAAAATCGAACGAAAAAAGTTAGGATTTTATTAGGGACAAAAAGGATCTTTTACTCACGTCATGATAATCGTATTAATATTATATCATTACATAAAGTAGGGTAAATTCAAGTCAATAAGTGGAGGTATAGAAAATGTTAAAGTTGAAGAGGAGGTATGTGTTAATTCTTCAGGGTAGATGCTATACTGCACTTGACTGTACTCTCAAATAAATTCCAAGCCACCAGGATGATTGTAATCATATAGTTCCTCACATGAAATGTCATTGCAAGAAGCTTGTCGGTACATAAAGTACTAATTTTTTATTACAAGCATTCAGTTTGACAAATGTCAAGGCAGGCTGCCTATCGATTAGACCAAACCTGGATACAATACTAATTATTCATTTCTTGCGAGCTTTAAATACCTTTGTAAGCTTTTTAACCTGGGTATTATAACTTTTTACGGTGAGCAGTCCACAACGTTTACCTTTTCAAAGCGCTGAAACCGACCAAGATTTACATTTGAATGCGGAAATATTTTTTAAAGCAGTTTGAATGAAAACACATTTTTTACCAACAATCCGATCAAGTGACATATCATTGGAACCGTTCTGGTCTCCTGTTTTTTACCTTTAACCTTTGACTTCTGTACGGCAGACATACATAATTTACGTTTCAGGCCACGTGAAGCCAGGACAGTTGGAATGACATGTCACTTGATGAGATGTGATGAGAAAATCTTTTCGAAATTTTTGGTCAACTTTGAATTTTTTTTCTGGGTCAGTTTTTACAAATCCGACAAACTGAGAAACATCTCTCCGGATCTCGATCTGCATGGTCAATCAACTAAAAAAGGAATCTTTGAAAACTTGCATCTGGTTCCCGAGATAAACGCGCCAATAGGATACCTCAGCACACCTTGTGTGGTTTGATGTGATTTCATTTGTGTGCTTTGTGTGATTTGACCTCAACCCCCCACTGGGATGTGAGAAACAGCAGTTGATGCTTACGATCAGCAAACTATTAACGTGAAGAATTAGTACTGGCTACATGCTATGAAACGTATCGTTCTTATTACGATTTATTTGGCGAATCTGAGTTTGTCATTTCTGGGATCTGTCATTACAACCTGTATTCTGCAGGAACTTAAGGTATTTGAGGAAATTGATTGATCCTTTTCAGTCATATATGTCAATGCCAAATCCTCGATTTCTCAAAATGTACCTGCAAACGCAAAACCGAAAATATCTGCAAGGCAAAAAAATTTCTGATAAGCAAAAAAGAGAAAGACAATACTCATCAACTCAAAGTTAGGTTTGATTTGTTGTCCCGATGTACCTGCGGACGGTCGAAAAATTACCTGCAAGGAAAAAAATAAAGATCTACCCAAAGTTAATTTAGGTTTGGCTCAAAAATTCTAACCAGTAAAAAATAGCCCATCTACCCCGACGCCGCTGCCCTGCGAACGAAGTTCGGCTCACCTTATCTGCAACCTGTAACCTAATCTCCCAAGTTACCTGCGAACGCTGTTCCCATATTCTGTAGACTGGGCCCTCATTGATATCTGGAAAAGAACCAGAGTAAACTTAGCTTATACGTTTGCGCTTAAACGTTTCATCCAGAATTAGAACATTATAACAGCTTAAAGGACCCCGCACTGTCATAGTCAGTATGTTGAAATAACTTTCATTCCGATTCGTCTCAAACTTTGAATGCCTACTGTGGAACTACAACTAGACCTCCTTAAGAAGTTTAAAGAGAGCAAAAAAGACTTTCACCGTATGATTTGACCGCCATACTTACACATCCAAAAAAAATTGTTTTTCCTTAAAACAACAGAAACTTTGCACATGGTTAGAACTTGACCTCAATAACTTTTCAATTGTGCTAAATACTTTCACCTCCAGATTTGATCAACAGAGGTCCCCAAACTGTGTGAAATCTGAGTTTCAGTTAGATTTGACTGAAACTTCCTGAGGTCATGCAAATTGACCTCATGAGCAACAACGAGGAATGGAAATTGTTGTGAATATAGGTAACTCTCTTCGATCAAATAACACGACGTCTAGGGTCTCGAAGATATCAAGGGCGAGCCAAATGATTGCTTGGAAATAAAGATTTCGAGGTAGTGATGGACAAGTTGAATAAGGTTGGAGACGGTTGGCGGTGTTTGTGCTAGTGGATGTAGGGCTATAGAGGTGGAAAGGATGAAGGAACCATGCTTCAGGAAAAGCCATTTATCCTCTCTGAGGAAAATGAACTGAATAATATAGTCTTTCACCCAGCCATCGTTTGGTGACCTCTAGTGGTCAAATCTGTTGGTCAGGGTCAGAATAAAGGATTCTGCTAACAAGAAACTAGTTCGATAATTGTGTATGAGTTGAGCTTAATACCGTTGTAAAAATAATGAAAAATTGTTAATTACCGAATGTGTTTATTTTGAGTTTGCATTCAGTCTCCTAACAAAATTCCCAGCTGTGAGCTATGTAGACAATATAAAACAAATAAATCTGATCCCGACAGGATTGCTTCTTCTATTGCATAAGGGAAAGGTAGAGACTTTGACCCTAATTGTAGATTTGTTCCTTGGAAATACAAAGTCAAATGCAAGAGTGAAAAACATAAACAGAGATAATGGTTCAATAGAGATATTTAATATTTAAACTCATCTCTGTTGACTATGTATTTCCTAATCTGTTCGTCCACAAATACTTCCAATATGAACATTACAACTACAAAGTGGTGCAAAGTCCGGCAATGACTAAATTGACACATCCATAACCGTAACATCCAACACAAAACTCGACATAACAGATTTCTAACTATTCCTTTGACCTAATCAAGTTGTTCTTGCAATAAAATCGCAAACTTAATGAACTTATATAAACGTATTGGTACCAAAGTACCAACTGTATACATTTTACAGAGAATCTTCAGTCACCATTCAGTTCCTGTGAAACAACCCTACACAAATTTGTGCATAACGGAAGTAATGAGAGGTCAAAGTCGGAATGCCAAACGTACTCAGGTGTAGTTCAGAAATGGCGTACAGTATGATTCCAAACTATTGTATATACTATAAACTACGTATGTATGTATGAGATGTGACTTGAAAATGTTGAATTTAAATTCAAGTCGGCTGATTTTGTGATGATGTTACATTTGAATGACCCCTGAGCAGGCTATGTATATTTTGCTCGTAAAAGAGTTGTATTAGATCAAATTTAATTTTTTCTCAATTAACATGTATACCATATTTATTCAAAAGATGGCCGGGCAGTTATCTTTCAAAGTACACCCTACTCACCCGGGTATAGGTTGCACAAGTATTTGTTTTAAGGGATCTGATCAGCTTCTAGAACCTGAATTTTTAAATTTAAATCTTCGAACTTTTGTATAGCACAGCATTGCTGTGCTGTACAAAATATGCTATACATCTGTACTTAGTGTGGTATGCTGAGTTATATCAAGTTAATCAAATTATTCGCGCTTAACATAATATGCATTTTATCTATCTTTTGTTATCTGTCGTCGTAGGTATGCCGTTGTTTCTACTATTATGTAATGTAAATACCGACTTTCCAGACCCCGGTCATATCAAGTTTCAGTTTCAGTCATTTGAGACTAGACAATCGTTTAAATAAATGCGGCGTAGAGCACATAGTTTGCGAACTCATTGAAGTCGAAATTCAAGTATGATTTTCGTAATATTTCACACGAGCACTCTACGTATAGTTTGGGATAAAAATGCTATTGTTCGAAATGTCAAAATACCCCCTAATTATGGGGAATTATGATTTATGGGATTAAATAAAATTGGGTGGTTTCTTGGGTTTATATTGGGGTTGGCTATAAACCACCATGAGTGTGTATGAGATACTAGGCAAGTACTCACATACTGTATTTATTCAAAAGATGGCCTAGTCCCAAATGATGGCCGGGCAAAAAGTTGAAAGTTTGAGAGACGCCCGGAGTCTGGAAAGATTGCCGGTTTTTACTTTACATTCATAGAAACATAGTGTGGGATATAGGGTATACAACGACAGATAAACATAAATTCACATTTGCCATGATATGATTGCGTATTTAACAAATGTTTTTAATCTAGCGAAAAGATTAAAGAAGGATAATAGCAAATACGGGTTTTGGAAGTTAGGCAATAAATGGCCGGTATCAACAGGAGGTCTGGTTGGGTAATAGAGTCCAGTTTGGAATATGGCCGGGAGGCCATATTTTGAATAAATACGGTAACTTCAAAGTTAGTATGTGGAGTATCTGATCTTGAAACTCTGGAGAAATCGTCATAACACATTTCAGTTGATCGGATGGGGTTCAGTGTTTCATTTGCTGACTTTGGTGCCAAGTATGAGTTGTCAGTTCTCTGGCACCAGTCCGTCGGTAATTGAAGCACTAGACTCAATCCATCCAACCACCCAAAACTTGCGTTATGACGATGACAATGTCTGCAGAGTTTCATGATCTGACAGTGGAGTGGTGACTGTGTAATGTATATGGGTGAAGTTTTGTGATTTGCCTATAGGATTAGTATTGAAAATTCATATTTTTTAGTTATCGTTTTGTGCTTGTTTGTTGACTGAGGTAGACTCCTTCCTCTCAGTCCTTACCATTCCCAAGTAGGAAAGGAGTACCAATGTTATTGGGTGACCCCGTTTCTATTTCAGCCTTTCTAAAGATGATGCAATCTTGTCCCTATGCACCCAGTCTCGTGAGTTGTTTGCTTATATGTATTACGCACACTTTATTCAAAGCTTTTCATCCTAAAGTACCTATGTACTTTTGTATCAAGTAGTTGCCGTGATTTTGTGTTGGTAGAAAAAGTGAAAGTATTATTGTGTGTAGCAGAATTTGGGGTTAATATAATAGGGCTAAAAATAAATTATGTTTTGTTCACCTTTCTACACCAGTCACCAGTAGGATTTTACTCATATCTTATGTAAAGATTAAATAATAACTGTTTACAACTGAAAACGGAAGGAAAATAAATTTTGATTCATTGAGAATGTGCTCCCTGTACTCTAATATGTTTGCAGTTCTCTTCCCATAAAATAGTATATCCTTCTTACATAGACCAGGTTTGAGAAAATATTTTCAAAAGTCAGCAGTTGAAACCGACTGATTTTGTATTTCAAATGCCATGAATAATACACTTTCTCTTTCCTATGCGTGGGTGTATGAAATGAATTCTACACATTAATAACATTGACATTTTAAATATCACTT
>JAAXYV010000673.1:0-11382 GCA_036851875.1 Novacerus sp. FZ-2019
TCAATGGTTTGGACCCTATAAAGAGCAACTTTCTTACAGACTAACCAGCATCGAAGAATAATCTCGTATAAATGTCCGAAAAATGAATCCCAGGATAGGATTTCCCACAACCTTAAATACAATTAATTAGTTAACCGAGTATGTCAGTCCGTTGTATGTATGAATCACATATATGTCAGAGATCTGTGTCTTCGTAACATATTTATATTTTGGTAGCATGAGGTAAAACGTCAAAATTCCTGACACTTGAACGTTTGAGTTTGGCAACTATTAGTGTTGTCTTCTGTGAAGCTAGTCTGTCCAAAAAGGAAATCCAAAACCCAGATGCTGATTTGAAAATGGGAGAAAGAGAGACTTGCCGCATTTGACGACGTCAAATGAATTCAACAAGTTTAACGACTTCCGACTAGGGTAGTCAAGGTCTGATTAACAAGCTACATTTAAAGATTAGCAGAGAACAAATCTCTCGGTTTACTTACATGATATAAAAACACTCCAGCGTCGTATAAAAACATACATTCCATTTACAGCTTCATTTGAACGACATAATATTTTCAGTACCGATCAACAAACTCACCGACTCAATTATTGCGCCACGGTAAAATCTCCTCTCGATGATAAATATGTGTAACTTTGAAGGCATTAAAATGGTCTAATTAAGCATACATACATCATGGGAATTAGCTTATAAACCTAAACCTACATAATATAGGAGGTGTACAATTGGCTTAATAACTAAGACTATGAGAGATAATCCGGGCATGGTTCAGCCAACGGCTCCGGCGTTGTAAACCATGGATTTGGAAACTCAGGAGGATGTGGTAGAGGACCTTCTGACTTAGGCCGTCGTCTATATGCCATCAACCAGCAGGACACCGCCACTGCCACGGCTACTAAAGCTAATAATGCCGTAATTATTAAAGATATTATGAAACCAACCATTGACACGCATACTTCCTCCTTTTGGATTTGTGGAGCTGTAAATTAAAAACATTCAAATATAAACACAACCCACATTCACAGTACAACCCACAAAAGCATTCAAACACAGCATCAACGAACCTTCTGTAGGGTCAGTCAACGACGACTCACGACGTTCAAGTGCAAGTATAGGATTAGACTGCACTGTTACTTCTTCCCTCAATTGACCTTCATAGGCAGAGCCTGAGGAAGCAAGACTAACTTCTGTATCGTCAAAAACTTGTCGCTTTCTTCTTCCAAAAGTATTCTGGCCACGACAATTTACCTGTTTCATAAAACCAAAATGTAAACCCTGCCTGGAATAGCTCAAATACATCAATTGTAACTACAACGACCTATAATCAGAAATACATTGTCGTCAGCCCAGCTGATACAGGGCAATTATATATATCCAATTCAGCTGTAATTGATAATTCCCCCCTCCAATTAAAACAAAAATGAGTAGAATCTCATCTTGCGACAGAAAAGATTTGGAATAAAGGTCTTGAAATGCTCATTTCATTTATGCATATTTAAAGTAGGCAACCACCGGAAGAGGTCATGTGTATGCAGTATACATTAAGGCATTGAGTCTTACTACAACTATTCTAAGAAATTGAAACCATAATATCAAAATTAAAAGATGGGATGGGTGAAAACTGACCATTTTTTTCTAACGTGATAAAGGTATCGAATGGGATAGAAGAATTTGTATAGAATTGAGGCGAAGTATACCTATTTCTTCCTTAGAATACATAGAAATCAGGCTTGTTGATCATTAACACTCATTCGTTTATATCGTTGATGATCAGTATTCGTCGAAGGTTTATACTTCACCACTCAGACATAAATGCCACAGAAATGGTATAAATGGATGCAGATACACATGCAGTTAAGGCCGAATCTTGTTTATTCACTTACTGAGGATTGTCCGCATCAAACTCAGTAAGCTACGTAAACAATGATAATGTGTGTGAAAGTACTGGTGAAGTGGGGGAGCTATATTCAATGCTCCTACAATAGTCAACAGCAATGAAAAGATACTGTAGTAATGTAAAATTATTAAATAAAAATGCTTCCCGAAGCATTCTTTAAGCAAATATACCACTTGCGACAAAAAAGTTCCTATGAATATTCCCGCCATACCCAAAAGATGCCATAGATAGAAATCTAAAATTAAGACTTACTGGTTGACATTTTCCAAAGCAAACTCGTACATTGCACTGGAATTTAATACTGCTACTACTGGGAAACTTGAATGCATTGAAGTGTGCCATTAGAACTTGGGTGTCTGGCTCAATTTCCCAGTCACCAAATATAGACGATTCGGTGGCGCAGCCATTTTCATCTGTCACAAGGTATTCATTTTCCCCATCGCCTTCCATTGTTTTGGCAACACAATTTCTGGCAAAGCCACCATATATTGATGATGGTTGAACATCAACTCTGAGAACCAGAGATTCGCCTATCTCAGCGGAGCTTATTTCTCCACCAGTGGCTGTTACAATTCTCATGGAACACGTCGGTGGGGGCCCAGTATTCGCTATTGTTCCAGCGGTTGTCAACATAGATACGTTGAAGCCCAGAGTAATGGTTTTTTCGCCAGTCATATAGACGCACTTGATATGATAGGCTTGAGCATTGTATGTCACGAGTTTTGGATGCTTTTGAATAACAAGTATAAATCCGGCTTCTCCCTGCAAAATTATTATATAAATTAAGTCCCTAGGTTTGGTACAACTTCAATAAAGTTGTTAAAGTTACTTACATCAACATGAATCAATCCGCATGTTCCAAACTTGACTTTGAAATCAACTGGACCAACATCGGACTGAATCGATTTTCGACATTTAGCATCCTTCGAATGACCCTTGACGTAGAGAAGCCCGTTGAAATCGGTGTTATTTGAGTATCCCGTAGCAGAACCCATTATAATATCAACTTGAACACCATCAGCAAGACAATTGACGGTCATTTCAGGAGGTGGGAAATCTGTTCGCCACCTTGTTGGGTCTGAAAGTTTTGTAAGTATAATATTTATAGTTCTAACCTTATAGTTTTGGCGAATACCGAAAAATCAATATTGTTCTGTTATCATGTAATGAAAATTACCTGTACAGCCTTTTTCGGTGAGGGTAGTTCCTACAAAAAACAATAAAAACTGTAAAATCACATCTTTTCAGATCTTTCCTCTGAACATATCCGGAATCCAGGCACCCGAATTCAACCATAATTATTCACCTGCGGACTTTTTTATTTAACCAAACTAAATTTCATACATTTACAATAACAGACGTGGATATTAAAACATGATTCTATTGTGTATTGGCATACATAGTTCACTGAATTGTCAGTCAGAACTTTGTGACTGAATTCGGCGCCTGAACGGATGAATATTTTTAGTGAGAGCCGTCAAATAAATAAATAATACTACACGTTCTCGCTCCTACTCGTATCGTAATGAGCACTTTATATTTAGGGAGTAGTCATTACAGTACTGCTATACCAGCCTTAGAGTGGCGGTGAATATACATCCGATTATATAGCGAGTGAATCTGTTTCTGTGGGGAAAAATTGAGACCGTGCATAGATACGTGGTCTACCTCTTATTGCAGCCAGTGCTGCTACTGGCTAGATGGGTGCAACGCTATACCTTCAGTAAGCATAGCCACCGCCATTCTAACGTTAACCTAGTAGTAGAACGCTTAAAAATGATTACTTACCACTGGGGCAAAGACATACTGACTCATGGTTAACAGCAACACAATAAGCCCCTGGCTTACACACTCGTGTGCGACAAGGATCTTGGCATGTAGAATTACGAATGTAGCAATATTTGTCATTAGGACAGTCAGGGTCAACGCTGCAGCCTGGTGATGCAGTGGTGGCCTCAAACTCACAATATCCATTTCTAAGTATATAACCATGCACTGAAGGGCAAATACAGTTTCCGTTTGTATCTATTAGCATGCCTCTGTCCGTAGCACATACACAGCGTCCGTTGTCGCTGACTTTGAATCCTAAATTCAAATTCAAAACAGAACCTTCCAGTAGACTGTAAAACATTCAGTACGGAATAGAAACCTTTTCATGGAAACTACACAATTATAATGACCAATAATAGTAACAGAAAATAATCAAACCAAAATCAAACACAATTCTGTCAAAACTACATGACTAGAATTTATTGAAATAAAAACTTCTACCGTTTTCATATATTATTCCCTTTAATATTCAATTATTGGCAACTTCAGCAATTAGAAGATTAAAAGAATAATATATTATACCTTTCTCCACAGGACAACGAATACAATTTCTTTGATCATCCACACCATAACCTGTTGGGCAGTTACAATTTCCTTGATCATCTCTTACATAGCCTCTCTCGATTGCACATTCAGGAGCTGTTTAAATAAAACAATTCTTTATTAATTATGATTGAAAACGAGGGGAGTGTGTTTATTTACCCTAGTAAACTTTGTTTATATTAATTTTTTGTTTATATACACTAGCTAGACAGTAATTAACAAACAATAAAAACGTCCGATTTTATGATTACCCTATATTATCATTAAGATAACGATTAAGACAGACAACAGTTTGCTTACGTAAGTTGCATTTCACAGCAGCGTCTCCACGATAACCCGGCAAACATTCGCAAATCATGGTGCGAACCGGTAAAGTGTCAAAAACACGACATTCAGCATTGATACCACAAGGTCTTCCCTCAGTACAAGGGTTTTTGCAGTCTGAGTTGATACAAGCCAATCCAGATGGACAATCGCCGTCACTCTGACATCCAACTTTAACTGAAGAGAAATATTTCAATTATTAGATTTTAGGCCTCTAATCATAATTTTGTTGCAATATTATTTGGCTTAAAGTCGATTAGATGTAGCCACAGAAAAGATACAAAAAATTGTCCGACTACCCATCTGTCCATAAACTCTCAAGTTGGGGAGAGGTTGTGTGTGGCATGGTTGGAAGGAAAGGAGATTTTTTTTATTACATTAGAATATAAATCGTATCCTATTGCTGAGAAGTTGCAAATTGAGTGTTAAGAATATTTAAATTTCAACAAAAACCTTTTCAAGAACCAACTTTTATATTTCGCACCTGTAGAAAATAAATTTTTAACGGGTTACTTTGTAAGTCTGTTCGTAATATTCAATTCAAATCAATAATCTTTTTCATAAATATTTGACTAGTTTTGATAAAGTTTATGGTCTGATATTATAAAGAATTTGAATATGCTAATATATCACCAAATTACTTTTTATAAATAAAAGTTTAGGAATATAAAGTACGATTGTCGGTCTAAAGGTAGAGCTGGAACTATATAGTTCAGTTGGGAGTTGAATACATGATCCTGAATAAAACACGAAGTGAAGTTAATATAAAAGTTGTTGAAAACAGTCGGAAGTCGAAATTCTTCCGTAATCTGGTAACCAGTTTACTGAGGAAATGTTAGGCAAATGATAAAATTATTTTCAGAGCGGTTTCAGAATGCTGGATGAGAAGATAATGTGTCAATTCATAATTAAGAAAATCTTTAATACTTCCCAGTTACTGAGGAAGTTCGGTAGAATTTTGACTTCCACACACAGCTAAAGAAACTAAGAAACAAAATACATGACATGAAAACAATTAATGTTTACCCAGTCGAGTAGTTTGCGATGGATAATTTGATGCCACCTATCGGAAGCTCAGAAACCACTTGCCCTTGCTTTTATTGTGAGTTTAGTGAAATGATAAAATAATAATACGTCGAATGTATCTCCAGGATGCATTAAATCTAGTGGGGAGGGTTTTAAGTGAGATTTGTTTAGCATTTCAAACAAGATTTCCTTAGTTAAACTTGCAATTCTTAAGCATAAAAAATCTATTCCTAAAAAATGTTACTGCGCTTAAAGTGGTATTGGAAATTGAATAATTCTAGTAAGTGGTGATACAGTAAAAAGCTCAAAGGTTGAATTAAAGCGAGTTGTCACACTTCGCTGATGAAACGAGAGTCTGTGTATAAATTCTATAATATACCGACTGACTGCACGGTGAGAAAAGTGCATACAACTTATTATGTTAGCTGCAAGTTAGCTTATGACTGTACTGGGAAATTCTTGTATCTTTTTCAGACGGAATATAATTCGTCAGTATGTAGCCTAGAAACCATAGGTACCTTCTTACGTATTGAGTAGTAGAAAGCATTGTAGTACTCCTCAATACGTCTAAATACATGAGATGGTATGGCTCCTAGGCTATTACTGACGAATTCTATGCCGTAAGGAAAAGATATAAGAATACCTTGTAACAAACAACATACGACGGAGGACACGTACCGTATTTTTTGGGGTAATGTGTACATACCACAACATGAACGATTTCGGGATATGTCTCAACTTTTTGTGTGGAATCTTGTGGTAGACACTGAAATAGGTGAGTAGGGATAACTGAACTATTGATTAATTAAACGTATGAATTGAGTACTTCAAGTTTCAAAATCGCTTAATTTAAAGGACACTCATTAATTTTGTGGAATTAGTCGGAACTGGACGGTAAATCTGAAAATTCCGTTGATATTCTACATTTAATTACGTACTACAGAATAACAATATAGTCACTGATTAAATTTGAATGTTGCTACCATCTAAACATTCATCAAATCAGTACATAGCTAAAATATAATCAAATAAAAATACTGTTTTACAGGTTTGCAAACATCCACAATCAGAAAAGAATTATCTATTTGGTCTCTGAGCTTCAACGAACTCAAAAAGGACTGCTTAATTTTCATCCCTCGTTACAAAACGTAACAGCGGTAGAGCGTCAATAAGGAGGTAAGTATCAGATCAAAATTGAATTATACATTTTAGACCATTATTTTTAGGGCAGATAAACTTTCGCAACGTTATTAAATTACTTACTATATATAAGTAAAAATTCACCCACCACTGAAATACGTCAACAAGTGACAAGGCAATAAGAACAATCATTCAGAGTATGAATTACATGTAACTCTATCTGTACGTATTAATATGTGAAAGTGTATAAACGTATCTGCAATATTCATATAAAAGGTAGATTTTCTGTAATTATGTATCTTTAAAATATTTGGTATTCCAAAGAAAACCCTAGAAAATTTTTGTACTGGGTGGTAACGGCAATCTAAGTTAAGTCATAAGTGAATGAGTTTTATGAATAATAAAATCACTTGTACTGCTGGTTTTGAAAGTCAATCAGTAATTCTTAACATTTACTACTGTTTACAGTAAGTTAATGCTACTCTCCGGATTCAGCATGAAATATTGGTTTTAATCCCTGCGGTGTATTTATTCTGCCACTTTACAGGGAAACTTTTGCTCCAGTTTGTGTGCAAAGCGAGTAATATTTATCACCCATACCGGTGTTGAAGTAGTGCTTGAGCAGAACGGTTAAAATAATAATAATAATATCATTATACGCTAACTATTTACATCCACTTGACCTCTCAATTGTAACCAATCTATTTAAATTTAACCCTAATATATTATTCAGTTGAATGCGATCAACCGGTCATTTAGTGGGTAGAGAGAGAGAGACAGATGAATAGTAACAACTTAAGTATACCTGAAAATAAGCTATTAAAGATTACGACATAGATTGACTAATAATTTAAGTATACCCTTCTGGCAAGTAGTGCCTCGGCTTCCATAAAATCCTGTGGGGCAAGTACAATTAGCACTATGAGAGAAGACTTTGCATTCCGACGGCTCTGCACAAAGATTTTCAATGCTGCAAGGACTCTCACATCGTTCATTTACGCATGATTTATCCCCTGGACATTCATCGTTAGATTGACAACCAATGCTGATACACGAGACCAATGGATCTCCTAGAATTGACAATTTATTGGATCGTTAGTATAAATGTAATATTAAAAAACAAAAGAAAAAAAAGGAGATAAAATAAATATGTCTTGCTTGCCTCGTGCTCCCACAGGGCACCTGCAGATGGCAGTATGAATAATTCCATGGCAAGTTGCACCTACACCACATGGTACCTTGCTGCAAACTGACTCGCAATTTCGATTTATACAGGCATGAGTTGATGGACAATCCGAATCAGCTCTGCAACCAACTGAATACAAAATAGCAAAGTCAGATATTTTTCTGTAGATTTTTAATGAATACAATGAATTAACTTGACGTACCTGCGTAACATCCATAATTGGGATTTCCTTCATATCCACTTTCACATGAGCAGAATGGTTTGTGGTTAATGATTCTACAACTGGCGTTCGGACCACATTGACATGGGTTGCGACATACTCCATTCAAGCATGCTTGTTCATCTTCACACTCGTTGTCAGATATACAACCAATTGTTGTTAATGGTCTCACGGGGCGACAAGTGGCATTATTACCACCAGCATATCCATCAGGGCAACGACAAATCATTGTTCGAAGAGGTGAGGAGTCGATTACAGAGCACTGTGATGGTCGTTGGCAAGGTTCAATGGCCGTACAAGGGTTTTGACAGACATCATCAATACATGCTAGTTGACTAGAACAATCGCTATCAATCACACATTCGGGTTTGGGTTCTGGCTCACAAGAGAAATATGGATGCCCCACAAAACCAGGTTTGCATCGGCATACGGCTTCATGATTCTTTTCCACGCAATCAACATTTACTGGAGCACATGGGTTTCGACTTACACATGGGTTTACGCAGTCAGTATTTCTACAAGCTTGGTCAGACGGACAGTCCGAATTAGATCGACAACCAATTATGTAGCATTCTTTGTACGGATTTGTTCCTCTAAAGCCATTTCTACACCTGCATTCAGCACGGTGATCTGTCACATAGCATTCAGCATTTGCACCACATGTTTGTTCCAGGAGACATGGATTAACACATTCTCCCTGGACACATGCTTTGTTGGAATCACATTCTGAATCTGATCGACAACCAACTGTAATAAAAGATCACAGTGTTAGTGAATAATTACAAAAAAGAGTTCATGTACAAAGAATTCAAAAGGTTGAATAAGTTTACCTGGATAGCACGCAGTATTAGGATTTCCTGCGTAGTCTGCTTTACAACTGCAAATGGGACGATGGTTTTGAACAAAACACTGAGCATTCCGACCACAATCACAAGGATCCCTACAAGCTTCATTAATGCAAGCTTCAGTGCTCGGGCATTCTCGGTCACTTTTGCATCCTGGTTCTGGGATCGACGTTACAATTGGTCGACACTGTCCATTTTCGTCGGGAGCCCAATTTTCTGGACACACACACATCATTGTCCTTACCGGAACAGAGTCAATTACCCGACAGATAGCAGTACTGTCGCATGGGCGAATCTCAGTGCACGGATTAGTGCACTGCTCATCAATACAGGCTAAACCACTGGGACATTCATAATCTTGGGTGCACTGTGGAGGTGGGACGCCCACATCCATTCGCTCACAAAGAGAAGATGGATTTCCCTGAGGAAGCTCTTGCGGACATTTGCAAACTGCTGCATGGTTTATTGGCAAGCAAACGGCATTTGATGCACAACGGTTGTCGTAAACACATGGATTAACACAACTTCTATCCATACATACACGATTTGATGGACAGTCCGAGTGAATGCGACATCCAATGACCTCACACCTTACATAAGGATCACCTTCATATCCTTGTGCAGGACATTCACAATTTGCTCGATGACTTGCTGCTTTACAAATGGCGTTGATTGCACAGGGATTATTTCGCTTGCAAGCATTGATACATTGTTTATTCTGGCATTGTTGATCATCCGGGCATTCGAAATCACTACTACATCCCACTGTACCCAAAATTAAAATATACTTTAGCCCTTACACTATTCAATACTCTGTATACGCTAATGCAGATGAAAGAAGCAGTATCGACTAATTGGTGATTTAATAGATGTATAAAAAATAAATAATAAATACAACACGAAGATGTATTAGAAATACCATTGAAATCAAACATATCTTACATTGAAAACATCCAGAATTAGGGTCACCCGATGTTCCAGGGGGGCAACTGCAAACCGCAAAATGATTCATGACCTTGCAAAGTGCATTTGGTCCACAACTACAAGGATCGGTACATTGTTCATTGATACATGCCCTATCAGAGGGGCATTCGGAGTTCGAAGTACAACCCACCTTTGGTGGAACTGCAAGACATTTTCAGAAAATAATTAAAAATATTGTACATGTGCAATTTCAGTAGAAAGTCTGTATACTTTACAACATAAAGATCTTACGTGGTGGAGGATAACTGCATTGATCTCGAGGGTCGCCAATTTGTCCATTCGGACAGCGACACACAGGATTATGATTCTCAACATGACATAAAGCATTTCTGGCACATTTTTCAAGTGTGCACGCATTAACACAGGCTTTATTAATGCAGGCTTGATATGAAGGACACTCCGAATTACTCTCACACTCATACTGAATTTCAACTTCCATATCTGCAAAGAAACTCAATATTATTTCTGATCTGGAAGCATCATTTTGTTATAATAAAGTCATTGAAGAAACAAATTAAAATAAGTTCTCACATCTGCACTCAATGTGGGGATTTCCCACATGACCTGGACCACATGAACACATAGCTACATGATTATTCGGTCTACAAATGGCATTTGAGCCACAAGTCTCGACAAGGCAGGCGTCAACACAACGGCCTTGAACGCATTTATCCGTCGTTTCGCATTCAGAGTCAAGTTTACACAGCGGAGGTCTCTCTGCCACTAATAACACAAGAACAACACCACGGAGATACAAATTACCATGTTTAATTCCCAAAATGAACTAAAGTGCGGGTCACTAACCGATCTTTATGCAGTCGCCATTACTATTAACGGTCGTATCCGGGGCACACTGACACACTATGGATCTAAACGGTAGAGAGTCCATAACTCGGCACTCCTGAGTAGGACTACAAAGACGCCCACTAGAGCATGGGTCCACACAGTTTCCATTGACACAAGTTAACAGACTACGACAATTGGCATCTACTTCACATTCTCTTTGGATGGTGGATGGTGGAATTTTTATGGCTGCAGTTAATAAATATCGTAGTGATCAATCTACTCACTCACATGGCAAAAACGTTAGAACAATGACCCCAGTATCCTTACCTTCACAGCGAACATATGGATCACCCGAGGTTCCTGATGCACAACTGCAAATTGGCTGATGATTTTGACCTCTACAGAAGGCTTGTTGTGCACACGTGGTTGGTCTGCAAACCTCTCGGCAAATTCGATTGATAGGATCACACGTCTCATCTTGAACGCAGTCGTTATCTGATTGGCAACCAACTGATACACAAGAAAGAGTGGGATTTCCTTGGGTTCCAGGTGGACAATAGCATTGCTCTCGATGAGCCACAGCTCTGCATCGGGCTGTTGGTG
>JAAXYV010000674.1:0-11380 GCA_036851875.1 Novacerus sp. FZ-2019
GACTCATTATCACTGCAGTCGGTAGCACGTCAAAAGACCTTTCAGTAATAACACCTTCTGTCAATAATACCTCGGTCAATAACACCTCTTGGCAATAACACATCGTACCCATAACCATGCCAACATGCTTTACGAGCCATATTTTTTAACCAAAGGGATCGATGTTGACTAATGTTGTCTCGATGCATCGGCCGCCGATGCGGTCAATTTACCCGAATCGATTCAATTCAAAAAGTATGAAATGATGAGTCGAGTGAAGTTCAAAGCGCATGCATTGAATAGGCAATGCATCGACTTTGGCCGATCATTAAATGAGGCGCATCGGCGGATTCGAGTTCCACCTGTGTCATTGAAAGTTATGGTTCTAAAGGTATGTTTGTGTGATATAGCTAGGAGGTGTCATTTCCCGAGATTTGATTGCCAGGAAGTCTTACTGACGGAGGTCTTATTGATAGGAGGTGTTATTATTGAGGTCTTTTGACGTGGAACCCTGCAGTCACTCTCCTACAAATCCCTATGGACATCGTACGCGAGTTCTTACATGTTTTGAACATTGGAGTAAAACGATATTTTGCTATTGGGAAAATATTTTTAAGTTGACACTTAGGGAAGACATAATATTATTCAAAGATACTGAAGAGGCGATTGGATGGACTGCAAATTAATTTCAATTGAATGAAATATGAAACACCCACTCTTGTCTTCATAAAAGTTTTGTTGGTCACACAAGTTGATAAAATGTCGGTATTCTGGGAGACCAACATGCATAGGTATTACCTAATTGCATGATATTGTGGGCACTTGACTTGAGCAAAGTTAAATTATAAATCATAACTTGGACTCGAATTAGGAAGCAGTCTTCCATTAATTAGTGAGACCCACAACTACTGTGGTTTCATGGGATTGAGATTTTGATACGCTGCTGAGTGTTTCTAGTAATTTGCTACCTGCAGTTAAAAGAGGAAGTTAGCCAATGCTTATTTTAGTTCGTGGCGGCGTAGTCTCTCAGTCTCAGTCTCAACTGATCGAGTAGCAGGGACAGAGTAGTACAATTTATTAAGCTAAAGCCAATCTAAGGTCAGTGAAGCGAGTTGTTTGCCTTTGTACTTAATCTGATTTGGCCTACATGTATGTATGAATATAATATTCCATACCTACTAAAATATAAGGAGCACACAGTAATAGGAAAAGGAGAGTGAGTGTGTGCATGCATGCAAAATTATTTTGGCAAATATTGAAAACATGTTCGTTCCTTTCTACACATTACAAACCATGACTTTGCTCTACCTACTGGAAACTTTTCGGCTGGTTCTTCCTTTAACCCATATAGGATATTTGACAGTTCTCAACATTTATACACTAAGCAAATACCTTCCTGAAATAAATCCGAAAATAGGATAAGAAAGGATTAAAAGTACGCTGCAACTCAATATGTCGGGGAGGTTCTGTAGTGTGCATATGTACATAGAATGTGAGAAAGGAGAACAAAACGGCATGAATCAGTGCGCTATCAAGTTTCCTCGGTAAAGTCACAAATCAACCACCATCTAAACTTTTGCTCAAGCTAGATCATTTTCTTTTATTACTCTCAAACCCCAGGAAAATGGTCATTGAAAATATCCCAAAGATTTACCCAGACTACTTAACTCTACTTCTGTACTTGAACAAGGAAAGTAAATGTAAATGTAATCTATCTGTAGAATGCAAATGTCTATTATTCCCACATTGTGCACTGAAGGGTAAGGAAAGTTTTCCCAAGCATGATTTTGACTTTCGGGCGTCAATGAAATTTTTTTTTTACCATAATACCATTCAATGGCACACAAGCATTAATTTTGTCAAATAAAAGTTTCTTTGTATTTATACCTTCTACACTGCACAATTATTTAAAGGTCTGTAGTATTCTAGCCTAATTTTCTTAGCTCAGAATACATTTCAAAACTTTAAAGGTTTTCTCCCCTCAGACCCAAACCCACTCAAAATAGAACGTCAATCATTCCTTCCTTGTGGAGAAGTCATTTCCTGAATGAATGTAAGGAAAGCAGAGCAAATAGGCTTTCGATTCTGTTTGTGGTTGACTAAGTGACGTGACGTGATGCGGCATTATACTACTGCTCGGTGCTTGGTCGTAGTCTCCCACTCAGAATTTTCATGAAAGAGCGAGACAGGCGAAAGCAAAGAGAAAGTCTAAAGCAAAGGCAATAAGCCAAGTGGAAACTGATGTGCTCTTGTAGAATGGACGAAGAAAAACTAAAGTATGTAGGAAGTAGTATAAAGAATAAGACTAAAACTATTCTCTGGGACTACATAGATGTGAGAAAGCAATGCTACATAAACACAGAGGAAAGGACTACCTACGAGTACATACCACAAATGTAAGCCAAATCCACACCAAAACCAAGAAAAAGAAAACCGTTATATAGATGTACGAGGATTTGGGGCACACGGTTGCATTGTATTCATAACAGTATTTGCTCCCACGGCCCTATCCCAACAAATTTAAGAAGGAAAAGACGAACTTACTTGGTTTTTATGTGGGTTGTGTAGTAAAGCCAGCTCTGTCATGAAATAGGATACCATAGCATTTCCACCCAGAGCCGCCACATGGGCCCTCACGATGGCCAACACTTCGGCAATGAAGTTATGCATAAATCCACTCAAGCCTCCACTCTACAAAGATTACAGCCATGTTCAAAAGTGAGGATCAACAAAATTTTGATAGTTCTCTCAACTACCAACCATCACAGCTTTTCCTTTCCTTTCCTTCATTTCATACCAGAAGCGCAGATATGAATAACAATTTTATATACACACATTTGTATTTAGCGTAATAAGGCTTATTCAACATTTCAGGAAAGAAAGATTACAACTTACAAGTACATCATATTATTACGAATATTTGTGTTACCTATGTTAAACTGTATCCCTATCTGTAGTCAAACTGTAATAATATGTACTCGGAATAAAAATTTATCAAATTATTTAGAGGGAAGTAAATTCCTAATAAGTAAACATCAAATTTTTTAATTTGACTGAACTACTCTCAGCTGATACTCATATTATAGATGTGATCAATGCATGCAGTATTTTATTTTCTCATAATATACACGAAGTATAGAGAAAGTATTGTGACAGAGATTAAAGCAGAAATGCACGTTTCATGATGCCCTGAACACGAAAAAGTGACGTTTGTGCTTCGCATCCGATATGTGCACTCGCGTAGCGGCTAAACCTTTAGCTCCATTTTGCTCAAACTTCATATTTCAAATTAGTTAATAAGTACCCTATCAAAGTAGTGATTCTCAAACTCCTATCATAAAAATAAAGCCTACTTTATTGCAGTCGATTTTTCGAAATTTTGTGATTTCTCGAAAACGGGACTAACGAATTTGTTCAAAAATTATATTTTGGGACTATTAAATACACTGAATAAACAGATATGTTGATTTTTCTTAAAAACTGAATTGACAAGAAATAGATAGGGTATTACATAATTATACTACAGCTTATATATGATTATCAATCGCTTTCAATAGACATACAAATCGTGTTAACTTAATTCTGAAGGTCTGTATAATAGTAATAAAATAAGTACATATTAGAATGCACGTACATATGAGAAAGTTTGTGCAATGTATTTTGCACCATTGTTTACAAATTCTTTATTTAAGTAGAAGGACATATGAATACCATAAGTTTATCCATTAACTGCGTTTGCGTTGAATTCAGTAAAGAGTAATGATTGAATGTAAAGTAAACCAACCTCTCGAATGCTAGTGGTTTCCCGTATGAAGAAGAAATTCAAATTCCCCAAATATTTGTCAATTCTGGCTCCATGAATGTAAGTCAGCGGAGTAATCTCTATAGAATGCTTGGCTTTGCCCAACGTCGGCGTCTGTAATTCAATTGAACAAGTCTAAAAATTAGTTTCTCGTGGCTGACTTTTATTTTTGAATAAATAAGCCGTTAACTTCAAAGTGAGATGAAAGTTAAGCTCAGAAATCAATGAGATAATCAAAGATACGATTACACTAACTATACACATAGTCCATGAAATTTATTTCAGTGCAAAAGTAAATACTAAATAAATATAGTTAGGTTTATTTCTCAAGTTGTGTAGAATCCCAAACAAAAAATCGACAGCCTGAAAGAACTTTATGCAGTAAAGAAAGGGATATATTTGTACATATACTTTGCACGTTCTTATGAGAGAAAAATGTAAGCCTTGATAATTCAGTTACTTAGAATCAAGGCAAAAAAGATTCATTCGATTTCTGGGCTCCAGCTTTCAAGTTATTGAAATGTAAAGAGTAAAGCGCAGCACTTGCCAACTTTGCATGAATACCACATCAAATCAGCGTACGTACTTAGGGAGATTAAGTAACGTATAATATTATATGTACATTCTACTTCAGAGCGAGCGTCATACACAAGCACAAATTCATATAGTATACATTCGACTCGTGTGTACAATTTAAGCACCTATTCAAGGTCTCGATACCCCTACACACATACAGACCTGATCCATGCTCATAAATTACGTTTTGCAAAAGTTTCAGACACAAATGGAACTGAAGTAGATATAAACAAACACATGCATGCCATACAGACAGACACATATAGGAAGACCAAAGTAAAGTAAACAAGTACAACTCGATCGATACAACTAGAACTGGAGTTGGATGTTTCCAACCGCGAGATAATGCTGGGTAAAGTAATACTATGAAATAATTTTAACTCCTCAACTTTATTTCTTCTAACTCACCTTACTCCAAAAATGTATTTCCAAACTTCCCAAAATTACACCAAACATAAAATTCCGCGAAACCTACACAATCATTACCTACTCATTATTAACCTCATAGTCGGATGTACGATGACGTAAATTCGTCATCCTTTTGTAGAAACCCGTGACCGTCTTCACCAATCATGTGTGAGAGTAATCTTTTATCCCCTAGAATTGTAAAATCGCTCCGTAATGTTCGCTCTTAAGGACTTTCCATTTCTTCCTTTTGTGGAGGGTCAGGAGAAATCTTTCCTTTCGTTCACTTCCAACGAAACCAAAATTCTTTACAATACCTACAGCTAAATAAAGTTGTTCTATTACGGATCGGTTTCACAATCCTATCATAGTTGTTCTAGAATGATCGTTCTTCAGAACTTTCCAGTTTATTCCGTTCTGGAGAAATGTAATCGTAGTTTTTATTGGCGGAACGATTTTACAATTACCATCCTCTAGACTTCTTGTAAACTTGACCCCAGGTAAGAATTGATTCTAACTAATTGAGAATTAGAAATGACACTGTGCAGTTTAAGGTACAAAAAGTTGATTTAGGCATCACAACATAAATCAATAATTTACATGATATTGTATAGAAAGTCACGGGTGATCTGCAAAACTGATTATCCCTAATTTAATAATGCCTGTGTATAGCTGAAACAGTATTTCAATAGTCATTTATGAAGGAACTTAGCCACAAAGTTACAATCGAGAGAACTTCTATTTTGCAAAAACCATTTTTGGTAGTACACATATTAGTATCCATTGAGATCACCATTCAAGTAAGTGGTTGTGGTTGGTACCTTGATTCTATTGATGATTTAATCTAGATATTTTTGTGCAAATACCTATACCTAAGGGTTTTTCCTGCCGAAACTATGGTTTGTAATTTTTGACTACTTACTAATGCATGGGTTTAGGTCCGAGCTTATAGAGGATCCAGGTGTGCAATCCAATGCAAGCAAAGCAAGACATTCTACACCAGCAAGTCTGAATGTCTTGAACATACCAGCTTTGAGATAATCTTAGACCCAGTTTGAAATTGATGCTGACGAAAAGATGCCCCAAGTGCATGGCCCGTACGACCCGAGATTAGTTGATTTGAAGATAAAGCACCAGAAGTAGAAATATTGGGAGCAGGACTAGCATCAATGTTAGCACCTCCACCACCGGGATGACAATTACCCGGAGTAGATGAAGCAGAAATACAGGAAATGGCAGTGGCAGTAGAAGTACTCACATTTGTATTCACATAAGGTGGAACGGCACCAGTAGACGAACTTGCAGTACTAGTAGTCGAAGGATTAACAGTGCTACTAGTCGAAGGATTAATAGACCCTGGGCTTGACGTTAATTTTTGTGTCGTTGGGTTTGTAGACACTGTTGTCACTGCTGGTGTTGATACAGCGGTCACAGCTGACGTAGAAATGGATGTGGCAGAAGGACCAGAGACACATCCTGACGATGGATTTGATTGCTCGTCAGTGTTGAACACCATCTCAGTATCTTCCGCTACTCCAACAACTCCGGAAGCTAGATGCCCAGCAATAAACCAAATACGATACATACTTTGAATTTGTTTAAGAAAAGGTTTTCCTAGTTAAGTTTGAGAATGAAGGCATCCTGCGAAAACAATAGCATGCATACAAAAATTGCGTACCTTTTATTGATGGTGATGTAGAAGTCACAGTATTATCAATAAGAGAAGACATTTTCATTCTCTCTGCCAATCCAACAGCCAAACCTGTTCAGTTATCAAACATGAAACATTAGTAGAGTTTAATCAAAAATTCCAGTCATTTGTGTGAACGCCAACACTCTCCTCTTAGGTACTTCAAAGTTTCATAAAGTCATTTCATATTGTTCAAAGTCATGTCTTGTCAGTCAGTATCACAGGGAAATGTAAATAAAATGCTAGAAAATAGGTACCGTATTTATTCAAAAGATGACCGAGAGTCCATCTTCAAAACTAGACTATATTCACGCCGGCATCCTTTAGATATCGGCTATTTATTGAGACCCGGCCAACTTTCAAAACTTGTATTTTTTATTATTATTCTTTAAACTTTTGCTGCATTTTAACTTATGTGAAATATGCAATCCAATCACTGCGACTTTTAAATGTGCAGTTATGTTTATCTGCCGTTGTATAGGTGCCTTATATCTGCTACTATGTTTCTATGTATGCAATGTAAAAACCGGCCATCTTCCAAGACCCCGGCTATCTTCAAACTTTCAATTTTTTTGCTAAAATCTTAGGCGACAAGCCATCACTTGGGACTACGTCATCGTTTGAATAAATACGATATGCCTTCTATGCTCAAGTAAATTAAATTTGTATCATTGCGAAGCACAAACAGTCATTTTGCTGAATTCAATCTTATACTGATCCCATTTAAATGTTACATTTGCACTGGAGAAACAATAGTAGCTATACTGGGACCTTTGAAACTAAATTGTGCTAGCTTATATGTGGCAGTCCACAGAAAGAGCCTTATGGACGGTTCTAGTATTTAGGAGATACGAGGCGCTAAAGATTCTGTGCTTCAGGGAAACTGTTTGTCCACAGCAATTTCTCCGATTTATTTGAAAATGTTGCCATGGACACAAAATATCGAGAGTAGGTTCATTCCAAAGCCAAAGAATCGTATTATTTAAAACTGTAGCTAACTCAAAACCCAGCATCAGGTCTCTGCTTCCTTGAACTGCCATATATATATACGATGGAATATGAAGAAAACATTAGTAGGTATTTGCTTTTGATTCCTTGGCCGGGAACCGCAGTATATTGAGTCAGTTCAGGATTTACAGATATTACGACAGCTGCAGTATTTTCCCACTGAGGAAAAGCAGAGATGTAATAATAATATGATCACATAAGCTGAGTCCCATTCCGGTCATCCCATTACATTTGCAACACTAACGCTTTTACTCAGGTGCACCATTCACATTCACTTCTAACCCAGTCTAATATGCACTATAATTTCTCGTGTATATTTTCATTCTTACTAAGTACAAGTCACATATTCAAATCCTTATTATACCAAGATGCCAACCTGAGCTTATTATTCCATGGTGAGAAATGAAGGGTTTTCTTGTCACTATTCACGTCAACTACACTTGTTAAACATATAATGTTAACATATGGTACACAGAGTGCAAAGTCCTACTTATGACTTATGACTTATGATGCATGAAGAATGTAAAAATTTCAAACTAACTAAATAACGAACAAAAGCTAAGTCAGTCATGTCCCATCTTTTTTCAAAGTTGTAGAACAGCCATCAGAAACTGTCAGACAGACAGACAGACAGACATACCTACATAGATTATGTTACGGAGACAACTGATCTTTTCCCCAATTGAGTTGAAGTCTTGAAGTAGGTACCTATAAAGTTGGAAAACTCTTTCCAGTAAACTTGTCAGTCTACGTATGAAAACCATCTCTCATTCCTCCATTACTTTTTCATTTCAATAATTAACTCCTGTTTAGCTATATCTACTTGTACTACTTCAATTTTATATCTTGTCCCAGTCCCGTTTATTTTTATTTTCTATTTATTTAACCACGGAAAACCAATTTTACATCATGCACGAACCAACTATACAGGAGGCTTAGTGCAGTATTAGCAATTCAGAATCATATATAGCGACGACCAGCTATACCTATAATTTCACACTTTTTGAGGAGCAGGGCACCGCTTTCTTCCTCAAATAACACGTAGGAGTATAACAACTTTGCACTAAGGATGGTGCTGGACAAGATAGAATGGATAGCTAGTAGGTATATTATAAAAGCTATATTTTACTCCCAAAGCTTCGGTTATTACGAGTGAGAAACTTCATTTTTGTCATAATTATTGTTCAGTCAAACTTCACACTTAGGAAATAAACTATTTTGGAACTTCACAAAGCCTGCTTACACTTATGACTTACTGAAGGCAGCGGAAAATAGCAGTTGAATTTGTTTCTCTACCGCCTACTCTAAATCCAATGTATAGTGTATGCAATATGTACTAAATTAAACTGTACAAACAGGATTGATAAAATAGAAAGCACATATTTATGTAGTCCCATGTGTATTACAGCAATCTAGCAGAAAGGTTGAATGTTATTAACACATATATATATATAATATATATATATATATATAATATATGGTTGTTTTAATCCTAAGCGGGAGTGAAATTAAGTGCACAGTCAACACTAGCATTGAGTACAGTAGAGTTAACTATGATGATTATTGTACTTACCGGTAACAGAAATTTGCATTTCATCCACTTCTGGAAGCTCAACACGAAATTGAAGTTTAGACAATACCACAGGATTAATTCTTCGAAGCTTGAATGAGATCGACTACAAAGATAGCAAAGGAAAGGAAATTGTAAGTTCTGGATAAGAAACTTAAGTAGTAAACATAAGAAATGATTTGGTTGAACATTGATCTGAGAAAGTCACTTGCTTCGGGTACTTGAACCCATTCAGAGAAAATGTATTGACTAAGCAGAATATAAAGTGAGTGAAGTAGGTCAGTTGAAAAGATTATTCCGATTCAGTTCAATTTCATTTCTCATAGATTTTATCAAACGCTCATGCATTTCATAGTGACTACTACAGAGGCAAGGAAAGATAGACCGACACCTACCCGAATGAGCCTATCAAAATAGGTGGTGAAATTCCGGGCGGACATGATGGGGATGCGACATCGCCACACTTGGGTGAACATCTGTTGACTCACTACACGGTAGTCATCAAAACCATTAAGATGCTCAATATTATTCATATGAAATCCGGGTGGAGGAGTCGGATCGATCAACACGGAAATGATATCGATGTCTTCCGCATCGTCAACCTAATATCAAATCCAAAACTAGGAATATTACCCACAGGATCTGCTGAGTTCTAGGGTTTCTCTTTCATATTTTCCTTAGCACTCATGTTCCATGTCTACACACATTTATGCAACAGTCTTTCGGATAACCTCTAACTAATTTGGAATTCGTAGTTTCATTACTACTCCCACTCTTCATTCCAGAATAAAATTGACTATTTTATTTAGACTAAAAAAAACTTGTTGAAATCCTCATAAAGTCTTTAATGTACGTACGTTAAAATAAACAACCAGTTAGACTCATTTTATTACAATTTCTTAAGACCTTTTCTGAAATAAGAAAACAAGAAAAAGAAGGAACGAAAAGCTCTCCTTGAAGCCGATGGCCCTTTAAAATAATTAAAAGCAAAAATAGCATGGTATCCTACATTTTTTTGAAAATGTTAGTGCAGTTGTTTATCTGCTAGAGCAACCCGTGCGTGAGCGGGAAAACAAACTTAGGATTCGGAACGTAAAATATTTAAATATATTTCGATCACATGAATCCTATTGACGTTGTTATTTTTGAACTATTAGACTGCAACTGTCGACATTATTATACTTCATTTTAATAAAGTGTGGGAGTTCCAAGTAAAGAAAATGTGTTTCGTAAACATTATGCATAGAGTTCAGCGAACCTCGAGAACACAGACGTCTTTAATTCCAGCTTCGACGTCATCGTTATCTATTACTTCCTCCTCCGAGTCGTCAGAACTTTCTCGATCTGAAGGCCTTCTTCTTAACATACCCTAAAGAATACAGAAATAAGAGAGTTGAATATTCTGGAAAGTCAAAATTATTGGGATAACAGACAACACTACATATATATGTATTTTTGTTTAGTTCAGAAAGCATTAATACCTGGGATGTTGCAATATTATTGACCATGAAAAACTCCCGGTTCAGGTCAAAGGATTCCTGGATAACCTTTTGGAACTGGTAAACTTTGTAGGAGTCCGTTTGAACAGAGGATGTAATAGTTGGCATTTTTGGTGGAGGAAGAGCAGTAAGATATACTCCTGTGCCAGTAGCAATCCCCACCATCATTTTTTCTCCCAGACAGATTTGGATCTGTAAAATATCATAGATATAAAATATTTGCCTAAGCAGTGCATCGTGTTTTAATTTTTCAGTATTGGTTTGCTTAAAATTAAAATTATGGAAAGTATTATGGAAAAAGTAAGGTTTTACTGCGTTACCTATTAACAAATTACAGCTAGGTAAATATGTACCACACATTCCTTTGAAGTCTATACTAATATATGTTGGAAACAAATAGTAGCGCTAACCAACGGTTTAGTGTTTAATTTCTATTTTTCATTTACAAATTACCAATTCATAACCATACAATTATAAATACGATCAAAATCAGTTTTATCGTACCGATTTATTTATTTTTTCAATTGTATCGTAATTTTTACTTAATGTGATACATGAAGTAAAATTTAAAAAGAGAATTAACACTTGATTTATCCATTAATGAAATCAAAATTACTTAATTGGACGACTTGATTTATGTCAACAGTGTATGGTATTTCAAACTCGAAGTAATTACCTCAGCAAATTACAATAAGAGTACAAATACTGAAGTTTCCTATACGCAAAGATATGCAATTGGTGGAGACAGCTTTCTCTGCCCTTTCCGAAGAATTCTTTCATGTAATACTGTACTGAGGCATTATCCTTAGATTTTTCATTTCTATAACAGTGTTGGGTATAGCATTGTTCCA
>JAAXYV010000675.1:0-11370 GCA_036851875.1 Novacerus sp. FZ-2019
GGATAAGATACGATCCGATTCTATCTATTCTTTCCTTCAGATATTCCTGCTCTTACACACTCTTCTCTTTTTCTTTACTACTCCCTACTACTACTACTAGTCCATCCCAATGTAGTGCAGTGCAGTTCTTTCTGTTGCCTTCACTTGTCTATTCTATCTTTCTGCCCTTTCCTATTCCATCCTATCATATCATTTCAAAGCGTATCATATCAACATAAACATCACCATCAACTGAAGAAGATTCAAGTCAAGTCAAGTCATCGTCAGCTCACATAGACATTCAAAAAGAAAGCCTTTGCAACATTGTGAGAAGTGATGTGTTGAATTTCGTGATTGTGCTGGTGATTGTGACTTCTACAGAATTCTTCTTACAACTCGTAACTCCAACTCGCTCATATGTTTCCATTCTATACACCACACATAGGTATGTATATACGTACCTAAACCTAAACCCAAACTCAACTTACCGTACATACATACAGACATACGTTCACGTACAGTACAGTCAGTACGAGACTAGTATATAATGGAGGGAAGAGACGAGATGTGAGCTGAGAGACTGGAGACTTCCACACACACATACACACACAGGGAGGGTAAGTATTACATTCATCCATCCATACATATATATCCGTTTGTGACGTGGGAAAAAATTGGCTAAAAGCTCTCCACGGACAGCCGACAAAATGCAACGCCATACGCCATGTGAGATGCAGGCCACGAAGTCATCCCATCCCGTTCCAGTTTTCATATTATATATACCTAGTTGATCTTCGTGCTCTGTACTATAAAGTCAAGTCAAGTCCTGTCTGGAATCCTTATATCTCTCTTTCCATTACATTCTATTCAACTGTCTACTACTATATAGCATATAGTGCATAGGTACTATTCTATAGGTAGTGAGTATATCACTTACTTAGACCAAGTCAAGTCAAGCCAAGCCACGCCATGCCTACTTGAACCAAAGTTCCCTAGATCAGAATTGAGTCAAGTTAGTTCTCTTGCCAAGACCAAAGCAAGTCCCTTTTTATTCTGTCCTACATATATACACTCAATCCTAGACTAGCTGAAACTATATGAGTCCATGTACATACATCTATACATATACTGAGGCTACAGCCTAAGAGAGTAGGTTAGGCTTTACAGTACACTATATATAGGCATAGCTACGAGCTATGCCTATATCCTGGCTACCAGGATACAGGCATAGCTCGTAGCTGCTATATGGTTCCTCGTCTATAGTATACGGTAAAGCCTAACCTACTCTCTCACATAATATAGACTGTATATATATATATAAAGAACAACTCCATGTTCCATAGCTGATTAGTTTATATTTGAAGAATCCATGTGTGGGACTTGTTGTTGACGTTTACTTGAGTTTACCATCAAGACATGACCATCGGTGAAGCTGGAGTAGAGAGAGAGAGAGAGAGGATAGAATAGAAAATAGTAATAACCATGGTGGCTAGTTTCTACCAGAGCTGACTAGGCACACAAGAGCCCACAGAAGGCAAACGCAAGGCAGTCAGGGAAAAGAAGTCAGCCCTTCCAATGGTTTGTTCGTCGCATCTTCAATTTCTTCCTTTCTCTGTCTCTCTCTTCTGCAGAGCTGAGTTGAGAGTCCGACTGATTCCTATTACAGAAGACATAGGCTTGGGCTTTTGGGTACACATACACAATTCCGTACAAAAAATCCCAGTGGGGGCCATCCAAAACATCATCCTCAATAATGCTTCCAGGAGGTCTTCTACTTCTCTTTCTTTCTCTGCCTTCCATTCCCTTTTCAGCCTTTACTAACTCTGATTTATCAAACGAAAAACTACACCGTCAGCCAACACCAACTTTTCATCACACTATCTTAACTCTCCTCTCCTCCTCTGTCCAATCTCCAACTCTTGCCAAACGCACTTTACGTACCAACCTACGTATGTATGAAAGGATATATCTGTATGTCCAAAATTTTGGCTCAAAATCCTACTGACAGCCTTGACTCTCTCTCTCCTGTACTAAAACTACTCAACTATGCCCATTCACTCGCCAACTAGACCAAACCAAACCAAATCGAAACAACATAATTCTAGCATATAGCAGTCGTAGCAGCTAGGCACATGTAGTACTAGAACTAAAAGCTTGGCTCTTGGATTGCCAATATTATTCATCTTCTCGCTAATTGACTCGCTCTCTTTGGCGTGACAGGCTTATTTCCTTCCTCTCAACCCACGTACGTCCGTTAATGCAATGAGAACGCTACAGCCTGCACACCCCACCATACTGAATTACATCCTTGCATTCACAATTTCCACAAAGCTCCCTGCTACATACACCACCATTGTACTTTCTTACTAGACGATGTATTGTACATACAAAGGTACCATGTATGTCTGTTTGAATCTATGTATGAATCCACCTATTTGTGTATTCATAGAGATTAACAAAGTGCTGCAAAGCACAGCAGAAAATTGACAAGGCGCAAAAATTCAAAAAAAAAATGACCATGTTTCCAAAAGCAAAGTATATTACATTATGTATAACTTGACCCTAATCCTACCACAGACCTTTCCTCTTCAACTAACTACAGTAACGCACGTGAGTAGAGTGGGAGTGCTGTGAAGATAGAGACACAGTACATGTGTAACATAGGGAAAAAAGAGACACTGAGCAATGCCAAATATACTATAGCCAACAAGACAGATAGAGATACAAACAGAGAGAGAAAGAGAGAACGAGCTAAAATCCGATTACATTCCGCAACGCAAATTTCGTTATCCAAAGCCTTTCCAAGAACTTGAAAACAAAAGATCTATTGCTAACCCACAAGTTTTCCAAAGAGCATTATATTACATTATACTACATACACATACATCAATAATTCTATTCCCAGAGCTCAGTACAAAGAGCTGAGTCAAGTATACTGACGGCAAGGCAACCCCATTACATTTCCATTCCTTTGAAATGAAAAGCATGAGAACCATGAACCAAAGTGTCTACTACCGTATAGTCTAAACTGCCTAAATGCATACATTTTGCATACTTAGGTTCATGGGAGTGCTCGTACTTTGTTCAATGCACTGCAAAATCAGCCAATTCATTAACTAGTCGAGCTAAGCTAAATCCCATCTCGTCCTCCAGAGTGCCACATCTTTCGTATTCTCATATTCTCTCTCTTTCACTATATACATACCTATATACAAACCAACGTACGTACATACATACATACCTACATTGAAACTGAGTTGAGTTGACTTGAGCTGCTCCGAACTCAACTAAATCCTGATTTTGATGGCACGCAAACTTCCAAGTTGCAACTTGCAAGAAAGCCCAAGCATTCAGCTCCATAAAATCAACAGAACATGACGTGAGTCAAGCAAATAGAGGTGTAATCCTTCAACGGAACGCAACTAAATAAATAAAGAATCAAACTTGTGTGTACTAAGCTTCTACTACAACTACCTTTAGCACGGTTACTATTACCGAATCTAACAACACATAGTATAGGCAGTTGTAGGTAGGTAGTACTAGAAGCAAAGGAACAGAAAGCAGTCAGTCAAGTCAGACCAGAGCAAGCCAAAACAATCAAGAAGTAGTGAAAAGCCTTTCAAATGAGTCGAGTTGAGACGTCAGACCTACCTAACTACCCACACATATAATATACGTATATATACCCAAAACTATATTTCTTCCCAATTTCCCATCCTAAATCCTTAAACAAACTAAATACGGACAAACCTAAGAAAGTACATAGCCCAGGAAATAACTTTTACTTTCTTTACACAAGTAAGCAGAAAAAGTAGTCTGCAGTATGCAGTCTTGCTCTCCTCATCTCTCCTCTGTGTGTTGTCCCCCTTCGAAACCTTATTTAGTACTACTATACACATATCAGACTTTATTTTATTTGTAGCTTCTTCGGCCATCCAGTTCAATCCATTCCTTTCCTACATATATATATAACCAAGTAACTGCAATGTATACTGAGTAGGCGAAGAGAACGTCCCAAAAGCCTTAAGACCAAATTAAACGACGGAAATATTATGTATTTATGTGACTCGATTTAATTGTAAGTAGAAGGAACCATAAGCCGCTCTTCACGCCTCGTCAACCTCCAATTCTGAATCAATTCACTTCTCTATACTCCACACCGGACTGACTTAGACTGCATTAGAATTCCTTGTCCTTAATTCTATTAGTCGACCATGCATACAAGGATAAAAGGAAATGATGAGACTAGCGAAATTTAAGACTGAAATTCGACAATCCAAACCAGGCTAGATAGGTAGTAGGAAGACTAGGACAGGAAAAGAAGTGAGGCTGAAGAAACTTATTTGATGAGACTTGACTTGACTTCACTAACACAAATTATATAGGTAGGTAGCTAGGTAGCAGTAGCAGCAGCAGCAAAATTATACTCTTCTCGTCCATACTACATCAAACTAAACCCGTCAAGTCAAATTAACCAACTCAACTCAACTCAACCAAAACCAACTAAACTTACAAATACATAACTTATATACGTGACCAAACAAATCAAAGTGAAAACCTTTCATTTATTTGAATTGGACGATGCTACCTCTCCTTTCCTCCCCATTCCATCACCATCACCATAGATCATCCAAAAACCAAAGCACTCCGTCAGTCCTACTACCTACTACTACACTGCTTCCATGCCCTGTCTGCTTCAGCTGACTAATCATCTCTCAATAAATCACATGAACCTTGTTTCATTTCAACTACCACTACTACTACTTGTTTACCTTACTCATACAAACTCATGCCTTCCTCTCCTTAAATTAGCTACCTACTGTACATTACTTCACTTCACTACTTCGTCTGCTTACCTTTAATTTTTATTTTCTTAACTTACTTTACTTTCCTCTTGCTTTAATTTAAGCAAACTCACTCACTAACTCACTCCGTTTTAGTTTGTACCAAAATCCTTGTATGCCAACCATGAAGCAGGCTAATGCCCTGAGCATAACAGATCTCTTCATTTCATCCTCCCATTCACCAGATTCACATATAGGCATTCACAAACATAATCTTTTCTACGAAACCCGCTCCCCCTTGTCTCTTTCAAGTAACACAACATATACCGTGTGCGAAAATGAAAGAAGAGTTCAAAGACAAGGATTTTACGAGAATTAAATGAATTTCATGAGCTCTAGATTTATTTATCAGTCACCCTAATCAATTCATTGGAAAAAAAGATACAGTCATTCCTCAGGAAATGCATCGAATACCATTTCACTTCATCATACATACCTCCAATAACACCACTCATCACATCACACTATTGACAACACGTACAAATACGATAAACACTCGACTCAAACACAAGTAAACTCACACATTCATATTCACGTCGTCACAAGACGTCCCTCCAATTCTTTCAATATTCCTTCCTCCAACTCTCTCTCTCTCTTTGTATTTTATTTACTCCTATACTATTCTACTCCAACTCCTATATACTTCACTCCCATCATCGCATCACAGCGGCACGGGCATTACATAAAGCCGCTAAAAGGAAATGCCTTAGGATCTGCACAACATTCATACAGAGTGTTTCATCCGTTCCGAAATGATTTCGGACATCCTGTACTGTATAATGTTTTCTTATGGAGTTCCTTATCCCGATATTTCTCTCCCCTTTGGACTCATACATGCCTTTTGCCTTGTCTCCTTCTAATACTGAATAGGATGCTAGATCATGTTCGCTTTACTATACTTTTACTGTCTTCCTTTTGCTGCTCCTCTCATCCATTCTTGTGAGTTTTTTCTCCATCTTTTCTTTACGTTCTTCTTCTCTTGTCTGCATCCTACAATCCATCCATCTATCTATCTACCCATTTCACTCTTTCCAGACTCCTATAACTACATAAAGTAAAATCAACCCACAGAAAAGCAGACAGACTAAAAACGCACATGCTGCTATCCCACTAAAATACCAGAAGCCTACCAAGGCATGCAATGCCATAGTCATATAGCCATAGTCATGGTGATGGTGATGATGGTTCACCATACAAACAGGACTATAACTATGAACGCACGTTAGTTAACATTAGCCCATGCCTACTATAAGTACAGTACACTACAGTATACAGTTCCACCAAACACATTTCCCCAATCTTTCTGACTCTTCTCAACTTTTTCTCTCCCAAGTTCGTTTTTCCTTGAGAAAGAATAGACAGCACAGTACAACAGTTAAAGTTTGGTACATTTGGTACTGCGGTGGTATCTATGGATGCATAAGCAACATTGTGTGTATGTGTGTGTGTATGTTCAAGTATCTGTTGTGCTACGTTGAGAGCTGACTTCTCTTGACTTGACTTGACTCCAATACTTTGTCTCTTCGTAGACTTCTGGTAGCGCATTGGATTGCATTTCATTGCGTTGGCTTAGCTCATCTCTCCTACATCCTATCCTATCCTACCCTCTCTCTCCTCTCCATCTTAGATTCTTCTTACTTATTTCTTCCTTCCTTCCTAACTTACTTACTTACAACATTACATTGCATTACATTACATCACTACACTGTCTTGACTATTGCCACCACCACCATCACCACCAAACTATACACCACACCAGACTTAAACTATCCGAACCAATTGAAGTCAAACCAAGCCAAGTCAAGTGAAGCAAAGCTAAGGAAGACAGGATGGATGAATGTGTGCAATGTGTGTCGAGTGAAAAAGGAACGTTCCTCTTTTCTTATGCCTGCCTTTCCTTTCCTCCCCAGAAGACCGAGAAAGGGGGAACCATATATACATACATAGGTACATATGCACATACATATATACATACATACATACACACTGTCTCACACACACACAACTTAGTATTACTCCTGTATACATAATACCACACCCGAGAGAACAGAACCGAACGGAGGAGAGGAGATCACATCTGAGAAGAGTAGAGTACGAGATATAGAATACCCAACCAAGTATAGAGAGTTCTTTTCCTTTCCTTCGTCCGTATCATATGTATGCAAGTATGTATGTATGTATGTGTATGTAATATGTTCTATTTCGTTATACATAGTGTTCAAGTGCTGCTGCTGCCCTATGCATATAGTAATCTGACTGACTGAGTGACTTGAGTGTGGAGGCTTCTGTAAGACTGGTTAAGAAGAAGCAGAGCTGATTTTTTATATGAGGATCTATTTTGGTTCTGTACAAATTTGGAATGGCATGAACCACACTTGGCCAATCATCTGGCTGCCGTGATTGGACCATTCGAAAGCTCCGAACGGGAGGTTGAGCCTTACTTTTCTTTCCTTTGCCGAGTCTTTCCTTGGCATGGCGTACACGTACACAAGACATCATCGACAAAGGTACAAAACTGCACTTCATTTGCATTAGTACTCCGGATCGGACAAGAGCACGTTGTGTCACTTGTAGTTATCCCACAGTCCTTCATACAAAAGTTACGTACACATACATACACACACACACATACACACACTCACACACACATTCACCAGCTCTCCAAGTTAACTCTTAGAGATTTTTGTTCACCTTCATTTTATCAACTTTGTTTTAAACCCGGCCGTACTAAAACTAAATCAATCCATCCATCCACTCAGTCAACCAACCATCCAACCAACCAACTCAACTCAAAGCCAAGTCAATAATTTTCACTGTAAGTATTATCCTATCCCATTTACTTTACTTTTACTCTACGCTCTCTACCATGTACTTTTGTCAAAGCAAAACCAAATCAAAGCCATAGCTACCAAATTTATTTCACTCGAATCTTTTCCCTTGACTTCTCTCATTTTTAATTCCAACCAAATCGTTTTCCTCTAACCAAACCAAACTAGTCATTTCCTTCTCCTTCTCCTTTCCACAGTTCAGCTCATTTCCATTCATTCCACCCCTTATAATTTCCACCAAATTTTATCGCACACATTCCAAATGCTCCCTCAAAAAGAGCTAATTTTTCCAAGTCTCATGTCCCATTTCATTCTACTATCCCTTTCACCATTTCAATATAATATCAAAGTACCTGTATCTATACTCATATATATATACCTATATCATTAGATTATAAAACATACTCTCTCTCTCTCTCTCTCTCTTTATCTCTAGTAAGTGTATATGTTATATACATAGGGATATAGTCTTTGCAATCATCCCCAGCATTCACTTTTTCACTATATATTTCAAACGTATACTTTATATGTACTTATCTCAAGGCAAGCACGCCGCATCGCAGTTATAGCTAATATCTAACTAGTCTTTACTTGTACCTAGTGGCAGCTAATATTTCCCCACATAGATAAAACTACTACTACTAGTAGTAGTAATAGTAATAGTAGTAGTAGCAGTAGAAATAGTAGTGTTGGCTCCTTCACTCGCTCATTCGTCAGCCTGTCTATCCTTCTGTCTGTTTGTCTCCCCATCCCAGTATAAAAATTATTTCTTTACTTTACTCTAGTTTATTTTACTCAACCTCTCCTCCTTGGGGAGACCTATCCACGTCCAAATTGCTCCAGTAGTGATCACCATAGACTCTCATCCATAGTGCTACAAGTATTGATTGAATGACCACAACCAGCAAAGTAAAGCAAGGCAGATCAGAGCAAACCCCCTTATATAGACTTGAAGAGACTGCTGGGCAGTCAGAAAAAGAAAAAGAAAAGCAAAGCAAAGCTCGAGTTGAGACAGGAGAGAGAGAGAGAGAGAGAGAACCCGGCCGACATTGCTGCCGGCTCGACCTGATCTCCTTTCCTAGACCCAGGCAGCCTCTGGAACTCCATTCTATTGAACTCCCTAGTTTTTTCACAAAGAAGTCGGCAATACATTTCCACTACTATCTGCCTCTGAACGGTACGGGAATGGTTGATTCCTAAGACTTAGTCAGTCCCAACCGAAACGAAACGTAACTTCATAAAACGCCGCAGCAATAATGATTTTCGATTTCTGGCTCCATTTGTTTCAGCTCTTCAGACAAATACAACTTCAATTCTATTTAAACGACGCACTTGTGGTTCTTTATTCCTTGTCGTCATCATTAGTCAATCAGTGAGTGTGTTCCAGCTAAATGCAAGGAGTCTTTCTCAACTCTTCTCAGGCCACCCCATTGGATCCATCACTTCAGTCCACCATCAGAAGGAGAGAGACTTGAACACAACCTCAGCCCCACAGTCGAACTCCATGCTTCTTTACTTCCCATATTGCTGTCATATCGTATGGAATGTAATGAAGTATGGAGAACTCGTGGGGCATCACAGCCTTAATCACATCAACTCACATCATCCAACCAACCAACCAACTTGAAGCTCGATCCAATCAAAAAACTTTTAAGACGTCCTAATAGGTACCTTATTGGCATTCATGCATGACTACCATCACTTTCTTCGTCAAGTTGAGCTCAGCTGAACTTAATTTTGAACCTTTCCGAAAGCTCTAGCTTAAACTCTATTCTTTCTCAACTACACTGATGCTGAACTCAAGCATCATCGCCACTCTCTCTCTCTCTCTCTTTCATGTTTTTACATTGTAGTCTTCTTAACCCTAACCCAGGAACTACTAACTACATTTCCTATTCATTAGACACTAAACCTAAACCCTAACCAGATAATATAATACCATGTAACGTACTCAAAAATTGGCAGCCCAACTACCAACGTACACATCCCATCAATTTTCTAGCTGCCTCAAAACTAAAACCTAAAACCACCACTCTCTTCCCGTCTTTCTCTCTATCTCTAAGCCGTAACCACAATTCTGTCCAGGCTGTTGAAACAATGCAGTTAGTGCGTAAACAGATTACACTTCCAACATCCATATAAAGTAACTTAATATTTTATTCCTTCTTCTCTCGTTTCCTCTCTCTCTCTCGTACTCTTGTTCTACTTTCCTTTTCCAAAACTATTCCGATTTATATTCAATGCTTTACACTACTTAATTCCATTCATTCCATATTATTCCATAACTTTCTCTCCGGTTGTATTTTCTACCCCTTCAACTATATATAAAGTATCTATCATGAGTTTCCAATTTTGTACAAATATTTAATCAATACTCAGTAACTCAACCGGCTCAAGAGGTCAACTATAGGAAGTTTCCCTCTCAACTACACTATTATAACTCACTCTCTCTCTCTATTTCTTACTCTACTTACAAACTATTTCAACTTTCTTATCATTTCCCAGCGTAAACAGACACTTTGAAATTCACAAGTGAAAGCCGATGGCGTCGTAAATTAACATTTTGTGCCGACAAACAGACCTTAACAAACAGTGCATTGCTAGTTGCAAGCTCCTCTCTCTCTCTCTCTCTCTAGAGCTAATAGCCTATCCAAGTCAAGTCAAGTCAGGCCAAGCCTAGTCAAGCCAGTATTTCTCTATTTCATTTGTAAATAGGTATATATACACTTACATACATATATACAAGCAAGCACACAATGACAATGTTATGTAGATAAAACGCCGGTAGAGAACAGCAGTGAAATATGTCGGGTCGTTAGAGTCACACCAACTTTCTCAACTAACGGGAAACTCAGTTATACATACGTTCATCTTATGCAGCAGCAGTAGGAGGAAAGAGAGGCTATGACTCGATGCTTTGGTACAAAGAGGCAAACAAACAACAGAGCAACCAGAGTCAGTGCCAAGCCAAGTCAAAGCTACCTTCTATTTTCTATTCTATTCTACACTCTGTCGTCCTCCCTACTAAATAACAGCACAGAACATATATACATATAGAGAGAGAGAGAGAGAGAGCGAGACATTCATTTTCGTATCCTAAATTACTTCAGCACACTCGAATTTATCCTATAGAATATTATATGTCTCCTTCCGTCTCTGATTTATACGCTTTCTTCTTATTCATTTGCTTCCCTTGTTTTGTATTATTAGGCATTACAAAGGCACGTCACATCCTTTCATACCAGATCCTACACTCTCTCATCTCTTCTTCTGTCCTCCACTACATTCACTGAATTACATTACAGTTAGTAAGGGAGTAAATGAAATATAATGTTATCCTACTTCTACTACTACTATAAAGCCATATTGCATTGTTGTGTAAGTACTCTCATATTATATTATTATTGATCTCTAAATTTTCATTTCCTTATAAATCTCTACCTACCTATACACTCTACTCTATTCTATCTCATAGTCTGTCCTGTCTGTCTATCCACAGATCTATTCTACCTTCTTCCTCTATGAACTCAATTGTAAACTAAACTAAACCAATGTATTGTACTGTAATGTAATGCAGAGCAAGTACGCAGTATAGGATATTCGATGTCGGAAGTAAAATCTCCGAAATCCAATTCTCCTATGCATGTATAAACATCTCTGTTCTCTCAGTAGTCTCAGTCTACCTTCCTACAGAGAGAGAGAGAGGAGCAGTCAAACCA
>JAAXYV010000676.1:0-11369 GCA_036851875.1 Novacerus sp. FZ-2019
ATTGAATTTCTCTTAACTCTACTTTCACTCCACTGTAATAAGGATTTGTGAAATTATAGTTTCACTAGTCAAACAAAAATATTGTACATACGCACATCTAAAACTAAGTCAAGTCGGATCCTAATGTTCATTTTGACTTTTGACTTTTTTAAAACTAACAACCACCATGATATTTCTATTGCTCTGTGTGGTCTGAAAGTAAAATTCTGCCTCAAATTTCATCAAACATGGATAATTAGGATGTCTTGACTTCCTTTCAGAGAGTTTCGCAGTAATTAGGCTTACGAATTCTGAAATATCAAATGACGATGTCACATAAAATCACTTTGTCTCATCCTGCTTATTTAATAAATTCGATTTAAATACGATTGGATCTATCCATTCATTTGATTTTGAGAAGATAATATTATATTGTAAATACCAGGAATAAAGAATATTTGATCTGTGTAGATTTGTCTTAGTAAATATTCTTACTAAAGGCAATGTATTTTCTTCTAGTAACCTATAGCCTAATGTTTTGAATTGAATATTAGCTAAAACCAGAATTTATGTGTGGGTTTGTATGTACGTACGTATACTACTTAGAAACACAAGACATTACAGAATTTATATTCAATATAGAACAAAAACTTTTAGGGAATAAATTGGTGCCCATGAATCTACACTCGGCCAAAAACCCTGGCTGTACTATAGAGCATACATTAAAAGATGTATGTATAGGTAAAGCTTTTGCCTTTGAAGAGTGCACTGGGATTTAAATGATAGACGCGGTTGAGTTGATACCTATGTAGGAAGACAAAGTTCCGGAAGCATATTCATAAGTATGCATTAGTCATGGTGGAAAAGTTTTCTCTAAAGCCAAAAGGCACCAAAACCTGTTTTCATGTAGGCAACCTTGTTCGTACACATTACTGCGATAAACTTTAACTATAAGAACACATACAGAGCTTCTAAGCCTAAAATAAATTGCAAAAGTGACGAATGTTTCGTCCAATTCTCCGTTACCAGAGTTTTTCTGCAGTGAAACAAGTAGTACCTATGTCAAAAATTCTTAGGAACTCATATGTAATAGAAAATGGCATAAACGGCAAAAATAAGTTAATTCTAACAGAGAAAATGACCCAAAGGGGAAAATGAATATTCCCGCGTCAGAGTGTAGCAGCAAGACTAAAAAGATATTCAGAGGAAAATCAAAAATGGTAAAATGAGAGGCATTAATATTTCTATGTGAGTTAACGTAACGGAAATATCAAGAATGAACTTATACGTAAGGTTAAGTGGCAAAATTGGTAAAATAGAGATACGTATGTGAGTGGAAATTGCAGTAATGGAAGAAATTAACTACTGTGTGAGCTAAAGTTATGAAAATGGCAAGTAAAGGTATTTCCATATGTAATTAAATTGAAAGAATTGGGAAGCATGATATTGCTGGCAGTGTAAGTGACAGAGATTCTACAATTAGATACAGATGCTCAATTATATACAGTGAAATTGGCAGAAATAGTAAAATTGTTCTGAATTATATCGCTTTATTCAATTTTTTGTTTTGATTTGGTGTCTTTAGTAACAAGATATTCCGTGGCAATATCATAGACTTATCTCCCCCAACGTATCACATAGACCTATTAGGACTACGAAGGGGAATTTCTAGTTGATTCGTACTAGAATTGTAGTGTACTGACTTGCACAATGCACTCGAATCTGACCTGATCAATTCCGTATTTCAATCCCTCACAATTTTTGCCAAACGTGACATACCTATATCTAAATATTATCAGCTTCATGCATAGTTTGGTAATTGAAAAGTCGTCGGTATCGTATGTCACGACGAGATTTTTTGAATTTTTTTTCCATCCAAATACTACCTATCCCGGGAGGACCCAATCCCGTCCCATCAGAACTCACAATCAGAGCTCCGTCACGACCCATATTCAACGTAGTGTAACAAACCAGCGTTTGTGGACACACCATACTTCTATCAACATATTTTGAAATCGGTCAGAAAAAACAAGCAATTACAAGCGTTTTTGGCAAAACTTTTGGCGTTAACCTCGCCGTCATTGTCCCGTTCTGTCTTTCAAAACAACTACCTTTCCTTACGTAAAAAATAGACGTCCCATTTCCAGGCCTGTTCGATCTCTGGTTCCATGTCATAATATATATATATAGTCTATGTTGATTAGCTGTAGAACGTGTAACTGAGTAGGGATTACATTCTGATTACCATGAATAAGACTTTTATATTGCGTTTATATTAATATTATATAGGTCAATATATAGTCAGATCCTATATCTCTTCATTTATCTGAACATAGCATGTATTACCCTAACTGTAGAAGATTTTCCAATCCTTTGCAATTAAACAAATCTTCTGGTAACCAAAAAAGTAGTCCTTGGTATTAGTGCCGTTGCATTCACAATGCTCATATGCAAATTTGGTGGGAAATTCAGGTCATTATATTTGTTTTCCGGCAAAATGAATATTTAATTCGAATTTGAACGAAGGTGACCAATAAAGGTACAAAACAAATGAATATCGAAGAGAAAGTGGCAGGCCAAACAAAGTTTCTATGAGAAAAAAGATAAAATGGGAAAAAATACATTTTCATATACCTGGCAGAATTAAATTCTTACAGTTTCAATTAACCAACCGCATTATGTATTGCTAGCACTGAAGGTCATAAATGCAGTTATTTAACATTTTCAAACCGCTACTAAATAATCTTGCTCAATGGTAAAAATACAAAATGGATTCTGCCGCTGCTTCTGTCCGCAAATATTATTTCACTATTATACCAAAGTGAACACTGAATATAATTTTCTCTCCCGTTCATATCTATACTCTGCATAAATTACTGAGGCACATGTATATTGCCATACAAGATTCCACAGCCCTAAAAACAAAAAAAAACGGATGCAGAATTGCTTCATGAGAAGAATAATGTCATTGTTTTAAAACCAACACAAATTTTAATCCTTTTGTTCAACTCCCATAAATTCTATCACATATACCAATACATATTATTCACATTGTGTCTATTTATATCTAACATGAGTACATATGACTGACGTAGCATTACGGCATGACTTTACACACAATACAAACACACAATACAAACACACAAACACAAATGCTACTTTTTAATTACGGCTGCAGTCCAAAAACAGCAAACATATCTGTGGGTTTGATTCAAAATATTATCCACAATGTGCAAAGACCAACGAGTCAAGGTAAATTAGTATTTGTTTCAATCTCTTATTTCCCTCATCTCTATACAAGTTCATTGTATTCAATTCAATTGAATGCCTTCTCAGAAAAATTTCATTGTTTCAATATGATTTCATTAAAATTGCAATGTTTTATTGTATATCTACTATATATCTATTGTATATATTGTCTTCTTCTTACCCATTGCATTGCATCAATTATTCGTACTTATGTGAGTTGCTTATATACTCTACTGCTGTATATTCTATGGTATAGTAGCAGTGGAGTGGAGTGAGAGGATAAGCTGGAGGGTGAGAGAGATTTGAATCGAGAATTGAAGGGTTTAGGTTACCCTCCTTCTCTCTAACAGTAGGAGAGAAGGGAAGTGAAGGGGTTTCAACTTCAGCTCTTTTGGAGTGGAGTGGAGAAAACAAAAATTTCAACGCAGATCCTTGCTAGTGAGTATAGGTGACGTACGCAAATGAAACGTCGTTTTATAGACGCTGTTTTTATCTGCCACCGTCAAGCTTAGACTTAATTGGGGTTTAGGGATAAAATTAATTGGTGTAGTGAACATTATTTCCACTACTCCAAAGAAAGGTCGTAAATACAAAAAAGTTTTAAGAAAATTGGGCTGGAAAATTTTAAAATAGAGGATTGTATTGGTCAGGGGTACCGCAATGGAAGTAATATGTCTGGAGTATGTACGTACAGGTGTTCAAAAATATATTAATAACATTAACCCTAATGCAGAACTAATTTCATGATTAGTGCACTCTTTAAAACGAGTTGGTGGGAATGTGGCTAAAAAATGCTTCCTGCCAATTATCTTGGTAATATTCATAATTTATTCCATTTCTTTCCAGATCCAGTTCAAGATAGTTATTTATAAGCGAAAAGCTACATCATATAGGTACTCTGAAATCATATAACATAATTAGATAGTCTATGAGGGCTCAAGCAGTATATCAGCTTTAAATTTAAATGTATCACCATTGTTGTAGAAGCTCTAACTGAAATGACAATTTCAAACAATCTAAATTCTGGCACTATTGCGAGTGCAAACATTTCCTTAAACGACATTCTGAACTGCAAGTTCTAGTAGCACATAATAGGATTAAATGCTTGGCATTTTATATAACCTAAAATATTTGTAACCTTTTGGCTTGCAAGTAGAATCCAGTGATGATGAAAAGACAGGAACTATTCTTAAGTATGTATTAAGTTGGCTTAAGAGGTTGTGAGCAGGTGGTTTTTCAAAACCCCATAAAGCTGCCAAAGAAAAGGAGAAAATAATCGATATAGGTGAAAACATGAGATTTGAAACTATTAGATTACAAGCGGTAGAAAAAAAAATATGGGTGAAAATAACCTCGCTATCCTAATGTCGAATTTAAAAAGATTTCAACCGACAGATAAATGGCTAATTAGCTTGAGAGTAGATTTTGCATAAATCAGAGACTGTACCGAGACACTTTCATTTCTATGGAGTGAAATGTTGTATAAATTGCCAGAATACTATGCGACGACACGTGCAAAGGTTTTGTGAAGGAAATATGATTAAGATTTGGATGTGGCATCTTTCGTAGATGAAACATAATTCCTCAAGTATGCTAACATCGAACCCATCGTCGGTGCCCAAGATATACATGCAATTGGTTTTATTGAATGTTATTAATATTATATGCTATTTTATCAAATGAATATAACAAAAGCCTCCTTTTCCTATACTGAAATAATAAATCAGTTCTGGGATTCAAAAGTTATGAAGGTTTCTATAAAAATTTCTTCCATGATATTCAAGATGCTATACTGTATTGCGTAAAAGTAATCTAAACTTCGGTCAAATCGTCACAACTGTTTCCTAAGTACAAAGTCTACGTGGAATTAAATATTATTTCGTAATATTCAGATTCAAATGTTTATTCTGTATATAACTGAGTAACAAGAGATCAGTTTCTTAATGCTCAAACATTCTTTTAGACTAATTTTACAAGCACCGGCAGGTCTCGAACAGGGCCTTTTAGCAAGTTGTTTTCTTCAGTGAAGGCTGAGCGAAACAGGGACCATTTAAATAAATTTTCTTTAGATCTTTCAGAGTATGGTCTAGTTCTATTCCTATGAATAAATCATTACAAGTACATACAAGCATTCCACTCAAATCTAAACAAATAAACTTTCATTTGAGACTAGTGTCTTCTCCGTACCTGAAAGGAATTCGCAAGTCACATGCCGATCACCTGCACGATCGTAGGTTACCTCACATTCTTTCTTCAGATGATGATAGACATTCATGGCAGATTGTCGAAGAGAAATCGTTGGTTCATCAGAAAATGTTATTATAATTCCAGGTTCATCGTGAGCACAACCTAAGTATAATTTTCATTATGGTTATCATGGTTATAGAAATATAAATTTAGTATAAGTATATACTAAATATTTCTAGAATGCCAAGGACAGATGCAATTAAAATCTTGATTGCCATCAATGCTTAGTTATTGAAAATGATATTTCACATCTGTTGAATGTTAGCTAGATTTGCTGCAACGTATCCTGCTGACTCGTAAGTTAAACCACAAGTACTTCTCAAATGTATGAACTTTCAAAGATATCGAATATATCCATCACTTATAATTATTACTTTGAGCGTAAATAGGGATTTGAAAAACAAATTCAAATTATATGATCTGTAAATTGCTATACAGAATACTGTAAAACTAGTTGTAATTTTAAATTGTAGTTTGAGGCTTATCACTGTAATTCAAAATGGATAGTTGAATTCTATTGTACATGCAATTTACCAGTCCTACCATTTGCAGACTATACAAGTGGATGGGTAAATATTAGTATGACTACAACATTAAACTTTTCAAAAATCTATACCTGAACTAAACTGAGGCTTCAAAAAATCTTCAAAGTAGCAAGTAACTTATATACTCAGTCGTAATCTTAAATACTAGCCCAAACTCAATAGACGAAGTCGAAAGGATCATACAATCTATACTTCAATTGTCAACTTTTAGATTTTCCAAAATTAGTCTAGTTCCTACAACAATTACAAGAACTTGTCTAGCAGCATAATTAAGGTAGAGTTATACAGTGGCCTACACACAACGTGAAGCAAGAGACAACCCGACCTTCCAGCCACCACACAAATCCTCACAATCCAAACCAATATACAAAGGTACAACACTTTAAAACACATAGGACATTTTGAAAACAGAACTAAAGCAGTGGAGGAATTGGAGGTAAATGCGCAAGTAGAGGACGTTTGACTAGCATGTGAGAATTCAACACCTTGGTTATTGTGCAATGCAAATGCATTGTGAAATATGTCGGCCATATATTTAGGCTCAGTCTTTTATAAATATGGTTGAATGAAGCAGTGTCAAATTTCACTCATTATGTACAAATGAGGTCATTTGAATTACACGATCCACCCACCTTCTGTCATTAGCCTTCATCTTAATACATATTACAATAATATTTTTCGTCATCTATATATAAATCATTACTATCACGATTGTCCTATATGTAGTCATTCCACTCCAAAGAAAATGAATCGCAAGTTTATTTGAAAATACAATCTTACGTTTTCCGACCGAATTTAAAGATGCCTGAACTTCTTCCTCAGCTAGCTTAGCCGTCATACGACGTGTCATTGCTCCAGAGTATTTATTTTCTTGTGAGCTGGATGTCCAATTTATTTCAATTTTGTTCAATACTTGGACTATTGCATTCAGATTGGTACCTAGAAATAAATCAATACAAGTAGGTACAGGCATTCAAAAGGAAACAAATAGATAATTTCATTTGTGACTAGTGTCTTCTTCGTACTCGCAAGTAATGGCCGAGTTGCAGTACTTCTATCTGGTCCCCGAATCAAGTAAGTAGGTGCTGTTGTGAGCTTTTCGCTCAACAGCTTGGCGGAAAGACGTAATTCTACGGGTACACATTTCACCTGATGAAAACCTAAGAATAATTTTCATTACTAGTATTTGGCTTGATAATTAACTTGTTTATATATACCTACATACATATTATATTATATGTATGACTGTAAAAATTTTGAATGCATTCTATTTCTAAAATAGCAAGTAGAGGCATGTTATTAAAACCTTGATTGCTATTGCTATCAATAGTTAGCTTTGGAAAAATTTCACGTTTGTTGAAATTTAATTAGATCTACTGCTGGATCTCTTACATTTCCAATTGACTCGTAAGTTCAACGACAGGTACTTCTTAAATGCAATGACCTTCCAAAGAAACCGGATATATCTATCACTTACAAATTTTACTTTGAACGGAAGTTGGAATTTAACAAACAAATTCAAATTATATGATCTATAAATTACTACAGGATGTTGTAAAAATAGCTCTAATTTTGAATTGTAGTTTGTAAGTTCTTGCATTGTAATTCAAAATGATAATTACATTCTATTTTACACGCAAATTACCAGTCCTACTATTTGCACACTATACAGGTGGATAGGTAAATATTATAATGACTAGAAAGTTAAACTCTTCAAAAATCTCCAATTAAAATAAACAGAGGCTTCAAAAAATAACAAAGTATCAAGTTGGTAGGCAATATTATTTATTACTATTTAACAGATGATATTTATCGTATGACCTCTGCTACACCGCCATTATACTGCTAGATTATAATATGCAATTTCTGGTTTAGTTCATTACTTCTATCACCCTATAAATACGTATATTTCAACAGATAAGTTCAACGCCTTTAGCTTCGTTATTCAAAGCAGCTTAATCGATACGTTTAAAACAACTGAACTAGTATAAATCGAAGGAGGTCGTCTGAAGAATGAATAAACTCTCTTTGTGATTTTCAAAAATTAATTTTTCGAAATTATTCACACATCCGTCATTAGCCACCTAGTTTGTTGCCACGACAATCAAAAAGATGGTTGTCATGGAAACCAAAGTGATTTTATGCCAAGAAAGAAAAATAAGTCGGTGATATATTTACTGCCATTGAAGTCAACAATGCTGGCGGTATTGATATATTTTGTCATAAAGTTCATAAAAATTTGATTGTCATTTAAACAAAAGTGTGCTAGTCCGGTAAACAAAGCAATTTGACTGCCATGGCAACCAGAAGGTGGTTGTAATAAAACAATTTGAATATCATGACAACTAAAACATTATTTATTTTGACAGAAATTGATTGCCAACGCAACCAAACTTTGTTTTTCAAACCCTGGTACGGGTTAATAGAATAATTACTAGATTATCCCCATCAATGATACCAACTGCGAGTATTAATGCAACTGGCAAACAGTTTAAGTATATTGCCTAAAGTAGGTATTCCTTATTAACTATAAATGATGTGCAAAAATATTATGTGCAATTAAGTGTACTTACAATAGAATTAACAATTTTGGAAAGTCTAAAAAATTATACTTACTAGTATATTGAGCCATTCTTACTGCCTCCAGAAAGTTCCGAGATCCCGTTCACTAGAAAATATAAATTATAGGTATAAAATTTAGTTCAAAATTCATAACCGACAGGTTTAGGCTATTATTATTCACTCTTGAACGGTTACCTTAATTCAATACAAAATGTTTTCGTTTTCTCACTAGTTATGACAAATGAATGAATATCTAAGAGAAAATGGCAGAAATGGCCAAACAAAGTTTCTGTCTGACAAAAAATGACAAAATGGGAGAAAAGAAAATTTTTATGTAGCTGGCAGAAAGACGTAAAATTAATTTCTTACAATTTCAGTCAATCAACGGCATTATATATTACCAGCATTGAAGGTCACAAATGCAGTTTAATACGTGTGTTTTGGGCGTTTGTATGTATAACAATAAATAATAGGAGGAAAACGAAAAAAACAAAATTGTCTCCGGATATCAATAGCCCACAAACAAAACAGAACGCAAAGTTTCACAGTGAAACTCCTACTCAAAAGTACAATCATTCTCATAAGTTTAAATACATTAAAACGTCGGGTCGGACTAAATGGCTAACTCAACCCCAAAGATGCATTCCGCTCTAAGCAATCGCGGCCTGATTAGACTTGTTATTTTTGATCCTTACTGGATCAGACAAATATTTTCTTTTCATTTTTAATTCTCATCATACATTATTTCGATTTAATGTATGACAACGCTCACAATAACATAGTACACAAGATTTAAATTATACAATTAGGAACCCTGTTCAAAGTATTCTACAATTCCTTTCGTACTGCAGTAACTGGTTCTTACGAATTGAATAATGATCGAAGATTATACATTCCAGACGGGGCTAGACGATGTAATGATATTCTAATTACATTGTTCTCAATGTTTTATGGAATATAAAAATAAAACTACCCTTCAAACATGCAACATTCATAATAATATATTCTACGCTTAGACTAACGGAAAGGAGGTGGGTTTATGTTTGGTAATAGTTGAAAGAATACTTTTAAATAATTCAAATCTGGTTCCTAGTTGATTCCGACTATGATGTCGTTAGTTTCATTTCTTTCCTACTGCAGCACGAAAAGCTACGGATTTGATGGATTAGACATTATATGATCTGATTGACTCTGCGGTTTGTAGAATTTATACAAAAAATTAATAAATGGACATTGTAGGCACAATGTTGAAAGTACGACAACTGATCCTGAGTAATTGACACAAAAATACGAATCAATTATCTGCCTCATACAACACCTATATGTACGCGATACAGAATGACGTATTAAATTTGCATTTAAATGGCATTATAACTTTCTGTTAATTGCAATGGCTGTTCTAACTGGAAGAAAGGTAAATCGGACTTTTATCCTATGCTGATTACAGAACAGAAGCAGAGTTTGAAATAAAAAAAATACAATTTGGCAAAGTATATCAACACACCTGAAATTAGTATTAATGAAGGAAGATGCTGAGACACAAAGTTCGGGTGAAGTACAATACAAATCCTCCCCAAAATATGTACGGCCCCTAAACTGCAATGCAACCCAACTCAATTATGTATTAGGCTTTATCTCCAATCCGTAGAACAATTAATAACAAAATTACTACACAATTTGTAATAATAGATATTGGAAAATGAAATTATCCTTACACATGTACAAAGTCAAATTGCGGCGCTACCCCTATCACATGTCATTCGTCGCAGTACATATCTTAGCGTCACCACTCATCAGTACACCTAAATTCATTGCCTACAGCTGATAATATATTATACGCAAGTTTTGTTAGATCAAGTATTCCAAATTCTTACGCACTAAAGTCATTTTACGTAAAAAACTTTACTTCAAAAATTAATCTGCCAACTGCAATATTATGAATTAAGCGTATTTTTCTACTTCTGTTGACGTACTTCTGTAAAGCGTATTTCTGTAGAAGGTGTAACTGTGAGTAGGGATTACATTCTGATTCACAAGATTAAGACTTTTATATTGCGTTTATATTAATATTATATAGGTCAATATATAGTCAGATCCTATATCCCTTATTTATTATTTTATTTATTTATTACAATACCAGAAGGGGTCCTATTGAATAGGCAATTAACCCCTGGCTATGCATGTTTAAAAGAATTACAAAAATTTAGATAAATTACATAGATTATGGAAAGATTCATTTATCTGAACATAGCTTGTTCACATTACCCTAACAGTAGAAGATTTTCCAATCCTTTGCAATTGAACAAACTTTCTGGTAACCAAAAAAGTAGCCCTTGGTATTAGTACCGTTGCATTCATAATGCTCAAATGCATTTGGTAGGAAATTCAGGTCATTTATATTTGTTTTCCGGCAAAATTAATATTTAATTCGAATTTGAACGAAGGTGACAGTAATGGTACAAAACAAATGAATAACAAAGAGAAAGTGGCAGAAATGGCCAAACAAAGTTTCTATGAGAAAAAAAGACAAAATGGGGAAAAAATACATTTTCATATACCTGGCAGAATTAAATTCTTACAGTTTCAATTAACCAACCGCATTATGTATTGCCAGCACTGAAGGTCATAAATGCAGTTATTAAACATTTTCAAACCGCTACTAAATAAGCTTGCTCAATGGTAAAAAAACAAAATGGATTCTGCCGCTGCTTCTGTCCACAAATATTATTTCACTACTATACCACCAAGGTGAACGACTGAATATAATTTTCTCTCCCGTTCATATCT